>CM076581.1:788837323-789018618 GCA_034641835.2 Pinus albicaulis
ACGGCTCGTGGCTCCTAAACGGGCTCTTTCGACCAGAATGTTTTGTGGGACGGAGATGGAGATGGAGACGGGGAGATGGGCGGGGCCACGTTCGCAAGAGGGATTCACCGGGGGCGCAAAACCCGAACGCCATTCCATCGAATGGTTAGCTTACTCCCTTCACAAGTTGCTCGTTTAAGGTACTTCGGGTTGTTTTTATAGAATTCAATGCTTCAATAATAGGTTGATGATTTGACTTTGATGGTTGGGGTGTTCCACCAATATCAACTTTCTGGCAACATTCATGGTCATCAACTTTATTGGCCAAAGACAAACGAAAAAGTGGCAGTTCATAGACGAGTTATAAATCAAATAAGCTTCTAACTCTATCATTTTTATAAGGCTTCGTATCAAAGCGTGTGTGAATGGAGAAACAAGTTGGAATTCAAAGTCAATAAAAAATAAGTAAACAGTGAACCTAAGTTTCCTAATCGTGTGAAAATATCAAGTTTGTAAGTCACCATTCATGATTGGCTATTAAAAAATCCAAAGAAATGAAAGGCTGACAACAAGGCAGAAGCTTAAGCTCCATCAAGCCGAGTTTGCATTTAGTTGATAAACATAACTCTGTACATTTACAATTTCGCAACCCGTCAGAAATGCTTTGAATACATAGAATTTATATTTTGGTAACATGAAATAATGAGTGCTACATCCTTATCAATCTTCAGCAAAATTACGAGTATTCTCAGGCCTTTTTCCCATGGAAATTATGGTGTCACGAATATTGAATTACAGGTTGATAGACTGCAGTCATTGCTCAAATTTGTAATGCTTGTCCACAGCTACAGAGATATCCCAAGTGCAGCTCGTCCCCTTTGGAATGACCACCAAATCTCCTGGACCAAAATCCACATACTGCTCTGAAGATCCTTTCATATATGCTCTTACTTTACCTTTCAAAAGGTAAAATGTCTCCTCTGCGTCGAATTTCAGTGGAAACTTGCCTGGAGGACATGCCCATCTGTTATACAGACAATAGTTAAGGAGTTTGCTTAATGATTTGGCCGTCCTTAATGTTGGTGGGTATTTTGTTAGTTAAATTTTACTTTTAGTTTAAATACCCTTTACTAAGACCATCCTTAAAAACTGCCCTCCACTTAAAAAAAAATCCTAAAAGAAACACTTAACCAGAAAAATGTATTTTCAAAATATGCATTTCTAAAAATCTATTTTCATAAGAATACTAAATTGTATGGCTTGAGCGGAATATATGGGCCATCCTATATTAGTTATAGATTTTCGAATATTTCAGAATACCGTTACTATTAACAACTTCCAAAATTCAGATACCATTACTGGGTAAACTAAATGCATTCTGTTTTCAAACCCATGTCCCATATGTTTCAGTTAAACCCAATATAGTACATGATTGGGAAGAAAATCCATTAGAGAGAATGCAGATTTTTTCGGCGAGCATTAAACTCTGTGCATTCATAAGATCCTCAACTTCAATCTGGACAAACAGACGTACCTTCCCATCATATTTTCATGCACAGGAGCTGTATATCGATCAGTAACAAAATAACAGCAAAAAGAATGAAGAGATGAAACTTACTTGGGCCAAGAGCGGATATCGAGATCAGACAAGCGAGACTGCGAGGGGCGCCTTTCGATTCTGACTCCATATTTCTCCTCCACATTCCCAGTACAGGCTTCCTGATTCCCAATCCCTTCTGCCATTTCAATATATTAATTGATTGATCAATCAATGGCCTAATTATATATGATCTATCTGTGGCTTAAATTGGGAATTATAAGCTCTGTATTCGGACCCAATTCCCTTCATATACTCCCATGGAATCTTCTTTCCGAAAACGGAAACCACTCATGGAAAATGAGAGGAAAAAGAAAGTAAATGGGGTCAGATATCTACAGACAATCGTTGCAAAATATGGGCGAATACACGCGATGTTAGTGATACGATTTGGAGCGAGTAATTGCTTAAAGAACGTGAAAAAGCATGGAAGAAGCTCACGAGGTCAAAGGTGGAGAAAGATTCTGTACGTTACGTGAATGTAGCACCTACGTTAACTGTTGTACACTTCGAAACGACCCAACGAGAGGTCTCGTCTCCAATATCCTTCGAAATATAGATGCACGTGCACATACTCGTTGGATATATAGATGCACCTCCTGGTAATTTGACAATCAAATTCCGTCTTGGTCACGAGAGTTAACTTGTATTTGATGAGATATTATTAAGAGTAATTAAATTACTTTAAATGTCCATAAACATCAAAACATTTGCCTGGGCAGATTACCAATATTAAAAATACGTATAATTTTATTTTAAATTATTAATATTTTTAATATTTATTATCAATTATAACAATTTAATATAAAATTTAAAGGTATATATATTTAAAAAAAACAAGTAACTTGTAAATAAGCATTATTATAATATCATGGTTCAATATTATTGAATACTCATGTTCAAAATTCATAACTAGAATTCATATGATATATGTTCATATGACATTTAGGTGGACAAGTGGTGATAATCCAAATTTATTTTAATAAAAAATTTGAAAGGATTTTTTCAAGAAGCCCATAACTAATTTTGAAATCAATCTGAACCCTTTATATGTGCGTACTATTATAAATATTTTCTGAATATATTGTGGAGGTTAAATTTCCATTGTCATATTCTCTAGATATTTTGTGGAGGTTAAATTTCCATTGTCATATTCTCTAGATATTTTGTGGAGGCTAAATTTCCATTGTCCACCTATATTTTCACATGAATAAAATAAAAGTCTAATTTTTCACATGAGTAAATTAAAATTCTAGTAGCCCAATTCCAAAATAAGCATGCTTATGAGCATAATTATATTTCTTCTTAAATTTATGATCTCTTTAATTTAGTAATTTATAAAAAAAAAATTACAATATCTTTGAAGCAAGATGTCATTGTAATGGAACATAAGTTTCAAGGTTGTATCATCAATGGAGTAGAAATCATTGCAGTGGTGTAATGGTGCAATATGCCAATATAGATATATACTGAAAATGTAAAATTCATGTAGAAAAAATCCTTATATAACCTATTTAACCTAGAATAGAAATAAGAGCATCATATTAAGTTTCACGTAATAAGTATGAGGGCTTAAGGCTTCAGAATTGGTTTAGAGTGCCCAAAATATATGGATTTAAGACATAATAAAGCCTTATATTATTCATACGATGTGCACAAATCCTTAAACCACCACATAGGGATTGCAAAGGGAATTACTGATCTATAAGGGAGATTAGGGAATGCTCTACGCTAGTTGTAAACTAGTAAATAAATCCATAACAACTACTTCTAAAATTCATGAGATATCCATATCGCCCCAAACAACCACACAATATTTATAAATAGAGTGTGACTTATAAGTGGGACATGGCATCACTTCAAGCATTTGTTCAACTAGGATATTAGGATTGTAGGACTAAGATAAAATTTGGGTTAAAATCAATGACCTTGGACCTAACTGATCTGGATTTATGCAAGAATGCAACGGAATACACATATAACTATAAATAAAATAATGCAGTGGAAATAACACTTCATTTCATTAATATTAAAGAACTAAAATTTGTTTACAAACAAAATGGAAATAAACTAGCTAGGGCACTAGTAGCTTATCTCTAAGAAGCGATGTGGTGGCTACATGCCTCTAAAATGTGTTACAATGAGGCTCAAGGGCCTATTTATTATTGAGAAACAATGGAAACCCCTAAACATATAAAAAACTAACCCTAGGAGATGAAGCGCCAAAACTATGGGCCCCGTTTGGGTAAATTGGTACATCAACTTCCTGGGGATGTAACTTTGGCATATGATCTCCGTTTGACGTGCTCAATACCTTGTTAGAAAGCTCTATCCAAGGAATACAACTTTTGAGTGAGAAACATCAGTCTACAACATATGTTGCTCCCATTTTTCCCAAAAAATGTCATTTAGGGCCTCAAAATGGCTCTAGAAGTTCCAAACCCGGAAAACTGCTAAAAATAGTAAACTGTGCTATAATTAAGGAAACTGCAAAACTGAAATAAAAAAGGTGGGGCCCCAAGTGGAATAGGTAGGTGGCCACCAATATCCAACTGGATCATTCCTCCCTGCTTAGGAAGCAATGGTCCCCATTGCGCTAAGTTCTTCCATGAGATTAGGAAACTTCTGTTGAACTTGGTCCCTGGTGAACCACTTTCCTTGGTGCAGGAGTTGGCCAACTTTGGAAACTTGATATAGTTGGATTTTCTACTGGAAAGTGTTCTTGATTTGGATGTCCATGATACAATCTATGATAGCATGTTCCATGTAGTCTGGGTTTAACTCTGTTGGTGTGAGTTATTCTACAATGTTGGAGGTGTCCAGTAGAGGTGGGAAGTAGGGTCGTAGGGGGTCCACATTGAATACTGGGTGCAGACCAAGGAATGGTGGAATATTGAACTCAAAGACATTATTCCATATAGCCTTGGTGATGGTGTACGACCCATATTTGAGAGGGCAAAGCTTGCGGTAGGGTCTAGTGAGGCGCTCCTACAAATGCAGCACCACTTTGTCACCCACATGTAAGTTGTGTGGCACCTGATGTTGATCATGTTGTTGCTTGTACTTAGCATTGGCTCTGTCCAATATGTCATGAACTTGTTGACAGATGTGTTGAATGTGATCAATGAAGTTGTTCGCTTTGTCAACTTCAGACTGGACATTAGCCTAATCGGCTTGAGTGGCCACAAACGGCATGGCTACATCAATGGGACATAGTGGCTTGAACCCCAAGCCTACTTGAAAGGGGCTATGTCCGATTGAGCTTTGGAGAGCCCGGTTATAACTGTGTTGTACATAGGGAAGGCTGATGTCCCATGTGCGTGGATGCTTTGAATTGTACATGCACAGAATGTGTACAATCATCCTGTTGATGGCCTCTGTATGGCCATCAATTTGGGGATGGAAAGTTGTGGACCTGGTGAGCTTGGTGTCTAACATTGACCAGAGACTGGACCAAAATGTGTTGAGGAACCTACTATCCTGATCTGAGATGATAAACTATGGCACCCCAAAGTGCACCCACAGTCATTCAAAGAATAGTTTAGCAGTGGTTTCTGTTGTGATATTCTTCTTGCAAGCCGACATAATGGCCATCTTCGAGAATCTGTCAACAACCATGAAAACATAATCATTTCCATGGTTAGTAGAAGGAAGGCCCAACATGCCATGGAGATGGATTCACAAGTTCGACTAGGGGTAGGTAGCGAAGTATAGAGGCCTTGCTTCTTGATGGTCAGTATGGTAATGGCGCAAGCAGTGCAGGATCAGATGTACTTCTCAATATCTTGCCGAAGGTTTGGCCAATAGAAATACTTATACAGTACTACCACTATTTTCTCGACCTTGAAATGCCCAACGAATCGGCTGTACTGTGCTTCCCAAATCATTCTGCCACTCTCTCTTGAAGGAACACAAAGGTGTCCCGGGTGACATAGCAGTGCATCCTGGAGGTGAAAATTTGGAACTTGCATACCCTCCAAGAGTGTCTTGTATGTGTGGCCAAATTCCGGATTGCTCTTGTAGAGAAGTGGCCAATCAGAAGTCTCGCACCCACAAGAGTTGAGAATGGTGGTTAGCACCACGAACGGTGGTTGACTGAGGCAATCTACATAATTATTGGTTCTTCCCTTCTTATACTTGTTGTTCAAATGAAATTGTTGCAGATATGTGGACCACTTCTGATGGTGATCGTTCTACAACTTCCCTTGTGTTTGTATGAACTGCAGGGGTTGGTGGTCTATGTGGATGACCATTTCCTTCCCCAAAATGTAATGCTTCCATTGGCGGTAAGCCTGCACAATGGAATACATTTCTTTTTCATAAGTGGGATACTTGTGAATTATGTTAGACAGTGTCTCACTGTGATCTGCCATTGGATTCCCCTATTGAGAAAGAAATACCCCAATAGCATAGTCATAGGCATCTGTCTCGATCTAAAATTGTTGTTGCAAGTCTGGTAATGTGAGCACTAGGGCAAAGCAGAGGTGATGTTTCAATTCTATGAACACATTATGCTCAGATTCTGACCAAAATAATTTTTCTTTCACTCCTCCCTTAGTGACTTGACTCAAGGGCCAAGTGATATGAGAGAATCCCAACATGAACATGCATTAGAAATTAGCAAGACCCAGAAAGCTACGAAACTCTGTGAGAGTGGTTGGAGCTGGCCAATCTCGAAATACTTGGATCTTGGTTGTATCCACATGCACCCCCCATTCATCAATAATGTATCCTACATACTGAACCTGGGTCATTCCAAAAGTGCACTTCTCCAAATTGGCACACAACTTGTGTTGCCGCAGTGTTTGGAGGACTTGTCGGATGTGGTGGAGGTGCTCTTCCTAAGTCTGGCTAAAGATCAGGATGTCATCCAAGTACAGTGATAAAAATGAGGTGGTGAATGGCCACAAGATTTCTTCCATCAGCCTCATGAAGGTTGCGGGAGTATTCGTCAACCCAAAAGGTATGACCAACCATTCAAAAATACCTTCTTTAGCTTTGAAAGAAGTATTCCACACACTAGAGGGTTTGATTGGTACCTGGTCATACCCTCACTTCAAGTTGATCTTGCTGAAATATTTCGCCCCTTTGAGTTGATCCAGAAGGTCATCAATCCGTGGGATCGGGTACCTATTCTAGACAATGATCTTGTTCAACGCCTGATAGTCAATACACAGTCTCCAAGTCCCATCCTTCTTCTGCGCCAACACGTTTGGGCTCCCACAAGGAGATGAAATCAGCTAGATGTGTCCGTTCTACAACAGCTCCTAAATCTGATTCTTGATTTCATCATTCTCCAGAACAGAGAGCTCGATATATCGGTCTAGTGGGAAGTGGCACACCTTGGGTTAGATCGATGGGGTGCTTGACCTGACAATGTAGAGGCACCCCTATGGGTGAGGTGAAGATGTCCCCATACTCCTCCATGACATTCCCATTTTTTGTTGTCGTGTAGAGAAGCCCTATCTGGAGGTCGTGGCCACAGTCCTCTTCTTGCCTCGGGGGTGGATCATCTGGAAAAAAAATTTCCCGGTTTCGAAAATGAGCTTACTACATTGTTTTGCAGTAACCATCGAGGTAGCCACAGGCGGTGGTACCTCTGGTATCCTGTACAAATTATTGCCCAAAGTAACAATAACAGCGTGAGGCTAGGACTCATACACAACATGTCGCTTCCACAAGTATGGTTGGCCTAATAATACATCACAAACACCAAGAGGAGCAATGTCACATAATACCTCATCAGTGAAGGGCTTAATGTTGTAGGGAAGGCGACACTATTGGCTGACATGAAGATCGTGTCCTTGGTGAAGCCACTTGATGGTGTATGGCTGTGGGGGTGCTATTGTCGACAAGCCCAACCTCTTCACGACCTCTACTAAAATGAGGTTCTTTTAGCTGCCACTGTCGACAACGAACTATAGCGGGGAACCCTTTACCCACATTTGGGAGTGGAAGAGATGCTCCTCCTCCTTTGGATCTTCCGGTTCCTCCTTCTAGATATTTGCAGTGGCAATGGTGGCATTGGGCTCCACATCAATAATTTTCTTCCCTATGTCATTCCCCTTGTTGTGTTCTGATTCAGAGTGGGAGCATGGATTTTATTCAAAAGCCCTCATCTTGGCCTTTAGTGACTTCTTGGCCCGACACTCACTTGTGTTGTGAGTGGAGCTCTTATGGAACTCACACCACTTTCCCATGTCCTTCTTCGGCGTCGTTGTGTTGTTCTTTGCTTGCGGCTTCGATAGGTTATCTTGGGCTACCATGCCTTGGCTTTGTCCTTTGTTTTGCAGTTTGGGGGCACCGTTCCCTTTCTTTTGATTCACAAATGCAAAGTCTCACGTCTTCTATTTGAATTTCTGCTCAATCTTGGTAGCATATCAGTATGTCGTACTAAGTGAGGAGATGTCGATGAACTCCATTTCCTCCTGAATGTAACTGTGTAGACAACTGCGGTACCTCAACACCAAATTTTTCTTTAAATATTCAATACCCACCTTTGTGCATAGGGTATGTAACAGACTTGTCATCTCATGCACATCTTGATCCCTTTGTTGCTACAATGTAGTCCATTGTGAGTACTTGTCCTCATAAATCCCCAATGGACAATAATGTTCCTTGATGGCGTCTCGGAAAGAATTCCAAGTGGGTACGACCGAAAACAGAGAGGGTTCCCCCTTATCCTTTTTCTTACAGTAGGTTTCCCACAAGTCCTTGACATGGGGGGTAGCTTTGAGGAGTGCAAAAATAATCTTCTCTCGGTCGGAAAAGTCATGAACCAAGAAATATCCTTCTAATAGATTAAACTATCTATCTACGACGTTTGCATCTATTTGGCCCTCAAATATGGGAATGTCAAAGTTTACTTGTACCTTAAAAGGAGTTGTGCCTCCATAGTGGTTGCTGGATGCAGATACGCTACTGGTGGGAAGTCGTTGAAGGGTCTGGGAAAATTTATCCATCATCGTGTTCATTTTTTTTTCGAGGGCCTCCTCGAGAAATATTTTATTAGGATATCCTCCTCCCTCATCTTTTATTTCATCCCCCATGGGCGACCGTTGGGGTTTGCAAGGCTAATCTTGCAAAGGTTCAACCAGATCGTGCCCTAACTCCTTATACCTCGACCTTGTTGGGGACATGCAAAGAAGGATCGAGAAAGAGAAAACTGCTCTAATACCATTGATCTAAATTTATGAAGGAACCCAACAGAATACACATATAGCCATAAATATAAAAATTCAGTGGAAATAACACTTCATTTCATTGATATCAAATAACTGAAATTTGTTTATAGACAAAATGGAAATAAACTAGCTAGGACGCTGGTAGCTTATCTCTGAGAAGAGATGTTGTGGCTACAGGCCTCTGAACTATGTTACAATGAGGCTCGAGGGCCTATTTATTATTAAAAAATGATGTAAAACCCTAAACATCCAAAAACCTAACCCTAGGAGATGAAGCACCAAAACTATGGGCCCCGTTTGGGTAAATTGGTACATCAACTTCCCAGGGACATAAAATTGGCATACAATATCCGTTTGACACACTCAACAACTTGTTTAAAGGATCTATCTGAGGACTACAACTTTTGAGTGAGAAACATTGGTTGACATCCCACTTCGCTCCCGATTTTCCCAAAAAATGTCGTTTTGGGCCTCAAAATGGCTCTGGAAGTTCAGGACCTGAAAAATAGCTAAAAATAGTAAGTTGTGCTATAATTAAGGAAACTGAAAAACTGAAAGAAACAATGGTGGGGCCCCAAGTGAAATAGACGGGTGGCCACCAATATCCACCTGGATCACTAAGAGTTGCTTATAATACTCATGTTCCATGGGGTTATTGAGACCCATGTCTATTACATGAAACCTCAAAATGGTGACCATATCCTAAAAATTACCCCGATAAGGATAATATCATATGTTGAATCCTAGTGCATGAACCTGCACCATAAACGAAAATACAAGTCCAAAGTTCCTAGATTTTATCTTTATATCATGTACTTCATACAGAATGATCATATACTTCATTTTAATAGTCGTGGCTAATTAGAGAGCTGAGGGATACCCAATGCATTTGTAAGTTAAGGATGTCTTTTATATTTTTAGGATGATTGAGAGGTGATATTTTTGAATAATTTTTACTTATATGCAATCAATAATAGAATGAAGTACCGATTAATAATACACTAATTACTATCGTTCCAAAATATAAGTTTCTATTATTATATCCATTTATAGTTTAAATTTATTAAATGAAGTGGAAAAACAAGAGCATTACCAAATTAGAATCCAAAATGACAAATCCTAAAGCTAAGTCAAAACTACATTGCAATCACAAAATGTTGTACATATAAGACATTACATTCAATTAAACCCTACAAAATAAACCTTAAATATTTTTCTTCATAGATGATCATTATATACCAATTTATGGCAAGTAGTGGCCAAATTTCATAATTCAAAGTTTGTATGAAAGGAAGAGTGTTAATGCTAACTTAGGGATACGTAAAAAAAATGTCTCTCATGCACGAGTAGTAGTCAAAGGAAATATGAAAATCCATCTAAAATTTTTTGATCCTCCCTAAAGTGGTGGTTGAATCTACATCTTTGTAAGTAAATATAAAAGTTGAACAAGTACTAAACTAATTAATGGATAGGTTGAATCAATATTTAAAAATAAATTTGCATTTTACTAATGTGATGTGAATCAAAATGGTGTTTGAACTCATGAACATGAATTTTCCACCAATGTTGATAAATAGTTATTCTTTGACACATTTTTAATCATCCAAAATTTATTTGTTGTTTCTTCCAAAAATTACTTATGCATAAATTGAAGGATGTGTATTTTTAGAATGAAGTTTATAAAGAGAAAATGTATATTGTTATTAGCAATAGACAAATTCATTGAAGTGAATAAGAAAGATTCTACAAGTCATGTATTTTTCTATTGTGCTCTAGGTTATCATAAGAAAATATAAGGATTTACATATCTTTCTTTGGAAAGTGATGTATTTATTGGAATAGACTCGTAATGATATTGATATGATATTAATTAGGATTGGAATTAAAAATACTTAACTAACAAATTAGTAAATGTTAGCTACAGTTAACCTTCCTCATCATACCCTTGTCTAGTCTACCACAAATCATGCTCCCTTAACCTACTTCATTCAATGTTATGGCAATATAATAATTCAATCCTTGGACAACCATATCAAATATAGTGGAAATATCACTCAACGAAATCATATAAGAATTAAGTAGTTTAAATTAAGCCATTTTCATGAAATTTTAATTTGCATCTTGCTCCTCTTCAAAAGTCAATAATATGAAAATGAAATTTTTATTTTTATAAAGACATTTTTAATGATACTTTTAGGATGAGGTTGGAGACTTTTGATAGGTTATAATTAGCACAATTTTAATTCATGTGATCAACGTCATAAACTAAAAAATATATAAAGAAATTATTGTAATTTTAAATTATATTTTTATATTCCTCATAAATATAAAATGTGTTTCATAACTGATTGTCCAGTTCTTAACTAAAAGGGATCAAAGATTTCATTTTCCTTGCACCCAACCAAACATTCAACAATCAACAATTAATTCATGCCTAAAGAATTTATTGTAATTTTAAATTATATTTTTATATTCCTCATAGATACAAAATGTGTTTCATAACTAATTCTCGAATTTTTAACTAAAAAGGATCAAAATTTTAATTTTCCTTTCACCCAACCAAACATTCAACAATTAATGTAAACCAAACTTTTAACTGATATAACCAAAGCTTCTCAATTTTCATTAATCCAATATTCTCATTTTTTATTTATCATTATATTTACAAAATTATTTTACAATTTTCTAATTTTCTTCTCATAAAAATTGTGAAATTTACATTAAAAAAATAAGTATATATATAACCTAATGCATTGAAATTTATATCAACATTTAATATCATTTTAAATCTTTATTTTTTATAAAAATATGATATTTATTTTTTTAGTTAAACGCTTACATTAATTTTTAAGTCAAACATTTTAATACACACTAATGGAAATCCTTCCAAAGATCTCACAACTATTTTTTAATCAATATTTTGATGGACCACATTGACTTAATTTAAAACTTTGATTTTAAAAATAAATGTGATCTATCTAAAAACCCTCCATACACTTCAAAATTATATCAAATGATACTTTACATGTGAAGGAACATGGGAATATTCACTTAGATAGTGGTGAACGTGGATCTTTATGCGAATAATAATGACACTCATGCAAGCAAAATGTGATATTTTTCCCATCCAATGTGTTGATGTTTAATGTAAGTGACAAAAAGAAGTTTTTATTGACGGTCCAACAGGAGTGTGTTTGAAACCATCAGCTATAACCAATCCTAAAGTCATTGTTTACCATCACCTATAAACAACCCTGAATGTGAATGAAATTTTCATCGTTTTGATACAATGGGGTACTAATGCATATTACGACTTCCAAAATAGGTGAGAGGTATCTCTTTACATATTACTATACTCATTTCCATAGGGTTCATGGATGCTTATATTAATTTTGTAATATTTTAGTAAATCATCTACCTTTAATCTTATGGTTGACTACTTTTTCAATCATTATAAAATTTTTGGGTACTATGTAATTTTTTTAATGCTATTATGGAAAGTGAGTTCTCATAAATGAGAATTTTCTTAAGCAAAATGTTTTTTTTACATTTCATTTTAGAGTAATATACTAATGTTAAATATAATCTTTAAAATATCGAGTTGTTTTAATTAATATTTGTTTTTGTTAATTCTAGTAATAATTAATATTGTTGATATTTTTATAATTAGATAAAGGTGGAAGGAATTTTGGTTCTCTATATGTTGTATAAAATACATATGTAAAGGACATAAATGTAGGTTATCCATATGAAGTAAGCAATAATATGTTATATAGGTAGATCACTCAAAGAGATCTCTAGTAAAAATGACGACTGTGATGAATACGAAGAGATATAATAGTTTCAATCTCACTGCTATGCCTTACAAGATAGATACAAAGATTGCACACTAAACCAATTTTTATAAAAATGCAAGGGTGAGGAAGAAAGTTGTATTCATAATCTCAATTTCCATTAGAAAATATTAATATGGCTACACTTACAATGCAAATATCAAAAAATGTAATGAAAGTGTATATGGATTATAACATAGTTACCAACTTGTTGAGAACCCTCCAAAGTTCTTTCTTCCAGAGGATACATTTCGTGGTTGTTTTTATCTTGTTTCAAAAACTACTGCGTATATATATATAAACTTTTTCAAACTATGATCTTAAAATATCATAATATTGCAAACAAACACTTTAAATCAACCTCCAAATTAAAAAATGTTTAACTAGTAATACCTTTTTTCAATATTCAGAAAGTCTTAAAATCAATCTTCAAAACAAAAGTGATGTTATCCGTAACACTCCATTTGTTTAGGGTTACAATTCCTACTTGTTTAAAAGCATGACATTACCAATCTAATACCACTTAAACTAAAATCTTAAAATCAACTCATAAATCAAAGAGTGATCCACTAGTAATTTTATAATTAAAATTACAATTTGATTGAAACTATAATTTTAAAAACTAATACTTTGTAACCAAAATCTTAAAACCAATATTTACTTTGAAAAAAATGGTACTAATAATTTTTTTTGATTAAAAGTACATCATTTCTAAAGCTACAGTGTACGAAACTTAATAAACAAATCATTAATTAAAAAATAAAAGTAATAATAATAAAAAACTCAAAACAATGAAAGACATTAATTATTTTTATTTAAAATAAATTAAAAAATATATAAGATATAATAAAATAATGAAAAATATATAGATTAAAATTAGATCTTATGTTTTCATTATTAATTTTTTAATTGAAATATTTTTGAAATAAATTTATTTATTAGTTTTGATGGTTAGTTTAATTGGTGGAGTTCTTCTCATTAAAGCACTTTTGTTATCATGGCTTCAAATCTCTCGACACTCTTGGGGTCAAGCTCTCTTGTCAAGTACGTAGGAAGTGATCCCTTTGGGTGGATCTTCCTGATACAAATATTCCATGGACATAATGATCACCAATATCTAGCATCTGTAAATCACATAAAAACCTTGAAACTTGTGTTCCCACATTTCTGAGAGTTTCTATTTCTTCATTATTTTGGCCTAGACAGATTATTTCATTACATCAAGAATATTTCTTTCGGCTAAGAATTACTTTCGTTTCATCAAAAAAGGTGTATGTTTTCCTCAAATACAACATTTTTCATCACATCCAGAGGTATATATTCCAAATGCTCCCTTTCTTTAAATATTTTTTGTAGAGCTCATATAATGGTTTTTTGTTTATATTCCTGGTTTTCTAGTCTTTCTTCACTACGTATGATCTTTTTCGTCTATTTTGTATGATCTCAGCAAATTAGAAACAATAGAAAAAGTTGCATTTTATAGGTAAGATAACCAGGATTTAACCTCTATGTAGGTGAGTTGTCGATAGTTTTTTCAATTCTAGTTTGTTTTTGGATGAATACATATTTTCTGGTAGGCACACAATTCAAGGCAAAGCAACAAAAATAGCAATAAAAACACCCCCAACCCCATCCATTATTATTGCTATGTCAACAATAACAACTACACCCTCCTTCATTATTATTGTTATGTCAACAACAACAACTACACCCTCCTTCACTATTATTCTCATGTATTTTTCACTAGCTCACTTAGTTAAAATTTAATTTTTTTAGTAAAAGGTCTTGAGTTCAAATCTACTCTTAAGTTACATTTTGAAAACTTTCATGCAAACTAAAGTTATTTAATTAAGTTATTTGTGAAAATTTCCATGAAAACTTAAGTTATGTTTTAATAACTTTATTGTAAAGTGTCTTTCACTTGTCCTATAAAAGTGAATCACTAAAAAATAAATTTAATATTTCCTTTAAGTTATCTTTGCATGCAACTTTCATCTATAAAGTAACTTCATTGTAAAAGTGATTCTCATTTTTTTTATAAAAGTGGGCCACTTCATAAAGTAGTTTATTTTTAAAACTGAACTTATAGGCAAAGCTAATGGGGGAAAATATTTTTAATTCTTTTTTCCATCATCCAGCACCATGTGGCTCTTTGCTAATGTTAATGTATTTTTTGAAAATGACATTACTTTCACATCTAAAATTTGCTTTCAGTATCATTTGTTTTAAACATCCTATTTTTTCAAGACTTTTTATCTAAATAGCCAGTTTCAGGTTTTGAAACTATATTATCTTCATATTTTAACATGGCCACTCCAAGTGAAAATTTTCTTTCCAGTACCAACAAATTTTCATTGAAAACCCACATGGAGGATATTAAGAATTAAAGGATTGTACCACAATACCTAGTGACAAGAAAATTCCCCAAGTGTTCCTAAGAAGAAAGTCAAATGGGATAATAGGAATGGTGAATCCTGTAGATTTATTGGAATGTCCATTTCTCCTAATTTGTGATTTCATATTCAAGAAACTGATCCTTTAGATGAAGCTTGGGAAATGTTACAAAAGGTATTTGGTGAAGTCAATATTATTATATCTCATCAGCTTCAGAATCAGATCATGACTTTTATTCCTAATAATTTCTCTTGCATTCAAGATTATTTATCTAAGTTTAAAACACTTATAAATTTACTTAAATATTTTAAGGTTAATCTAGATGATGATCGTTGCATACATATTATTCATCACAACTTGTTTCCCAATACTATGTTTCCATATCTACATTTTATGCCCCTGGAGAAGCTTTGGGAGTTGCCTATAAAAAACCTTCTGTTGAATATTTTTGTGACTCTTTGATTAGAGAACAAGAAAAAATATTTCATATTATAGTGATTAACAGTACAAGTAAATATAACAAGCCCTTAATGACACAACATAAAGATAAAAACAAGCATCCAAAGAAGCAAGGCAATCACAACAATAAGAAAAATAAGGGTTCCAAACCTTTTTAAGCAACATCTATTCTTAATGGTGACAAAGGACCAAAATCACAAAGTAAGAAGAATTACATGCATTGCAACTATTGTGGGAAATACCTTCATGTAGAGTCCAAATGCTTTAAAAATATGGAGGTATTGGAAGCATCAATGAAGAAGCACAACATCAGCCTTGAATCTTATTTTAACACTTATGCACATGGACATGAAATTTTTTCTTCTGGATTCTCCGTCAATGTAACCTCTACATCTGCTTTTGATGAATGGCTTATTAATTCTAGAGCTTCTTATCATATGAACAAGGATAAAGCATTTTTTTCTTCTCTTAATGATTTTAACATGAGGAAAATATTTGTTAATGATGATAGATCTCTTAGTGTTGTAGGGTATAGAATATTTCAAGTAGATACTAGTCATTTCAATGATGTATTATGTATTCCAAGTATTTCTTGCAATATTCTATCTGTATATGAAATTACTCATTCAGGTGAAAGTAAAATAATATAATTTTCACCTCATCAAGTTGTAATTATGGATTTAAAAGATCCTAAGCATGTCCTTACCACATGAATAGTTGATGATGTTATTTAGTTATACAAGTTTAAAAAATTCGGGTCCTCATATTTTTCCTTAATTTTTAATGCTTGCGGTGATAACTTGAGAAAACTTTGAAATGAGAAATTTGATCATCTAAATTATCACTCACTACAACAGCTATGCAATAAAAAAATGGTGACTGGTCTTCCTCTTGTTTCTCATAGTGATGGTGTATGTGCTAGTTGTTTTCTCAGAAAACATCATCGGGATAGTTTTCACAAATGTACCTCTTGTTGCGCCTTAGCCCCATTACAAATTGTTTACAATGATTTGTGCTCCACTTTCTTCTCCTTCCTTCTATGGGTTCAAGTACCTGTTAAATTTCATTGATTACTTCTCCAGATGCACTTGGGTTTATTTCTTAGTTAAGAGTGATGTTTTTGACTTGTTTTTGGCCTAAAAGGTCCTTATAGAAAAAAAATTTAGACATCGACTACAAATATTAAAAACATATAATGGAGGTGAATATGTTAAATAAATTCAAAACTTATTGTATTGCACAAGGCATTCAAATGCCACATACTATTCCATAGAAACCACAACAAAATGGTGTTGTTGAAAGAAAGAATCATACATTAAAAGAAATGGCTAATTATATGATTCAATCTAAGTGATTTTAAGTCTTCATTATTGGGCGGAAGCAATCAACTGTAAAAATGACATAGTAAATCACACTACCAGAAAGGATTTAAGCAATATAACACTATAATACACATCGACTAAAATTTAACCATATGCAAGCCACTTCCAAATATTTGGTAGTGTATCATGCGCCCACATTCGTGATGAAAAAAAGAAATATTTGTAGCCTAAAAGCGAGAAGTATATCTTTGTTGGATATTCAAAAGATGTAAATTTTTTATTTTTATTTTTCCATTTCTATTTAAGTTTTTTTTCCTCAACAAAGTGTATTGTTTAAGCACTCCTTGCCACATTGTTGGCTCAAACCCCTGATTACCAAGTGTGCTACCTAAGGGGTCAAGTTGGTCTGCATAGAGGTTATAGTGGTAGTGGCCAAAATCAATCCTATATCACATATATTTGATTCCATTTGTATATATATATATATAAAAGTAATGATTTTTTTTTTAATAATATTAGTTTTTTAGAATATGGTTTCAACAATGTCATAATGTTCACCCTAAAAGAAGGTTCTACAAATAACACTTTTTTTCAAGCCAAGTGTTGGTTTTATGGTTTTGGTTCCAATAATACTAGTTTTCAAAGTGATAGTTTCAAATAAGTTGTAATTTAAATTACCAAAAAAGAGTTATACTAGTAGAACAAGTTTTTTATTTGGGGTTGATTTAATGCCATTTTTAAAAAAGTTGTAATTTAAACCTCTAATAAAAGAGTGCTATTGGTAAAACCATTTTTAATTTTAGGGGTTTCTTTTAAGGTTATTGATTGGAATATTATGAGTTTTAAGATAGAAACTTTAAAGGGTTTTTGTCAAGTTGATAACTAGTATGTATATTAACATACACTTTCATTAGATTTTTAAATATTAGCATTATAAGGGAAGTCAAAATTACTAATTAACATTTGCAAATGAAAAATGAGTTCATAATAAATATTTCTTTTTTGTTATTTCCATTTTATGAAACAATGGTTTCATATAAAATCTTTCATTCTATATGATTACTCATGGGAATGGGATTGATATTGTTGTTCTTCATTTTATTCATCATAGTTATCATTTTTGACATATATGTCTTTGAGCAATTTACCCTTTTTATAGAGTAGTAAAAATGTTAATAAAATATTGTAAAGGGATAGATAATGCGAAGGAGCAACATAACATTCTTATTACTTTTCCCTATAGGATAGCCAAAATATCTATGAAAACACTTATGTAGAGGAAACCTAAATAACTGAAAGTGGTATTATTTTTTATATATTTGGAAAAAAAGAAGAAGATAAATGATGCAGGTCAATATTTTTGGAGGAGAGCTTTGTAGTAGAGAAGCTATCCATTATCTATCCCGTTACTACATATGGATTTTTCTTCCATTACATGAAAAGTTGTGTGAAGGATAGTAAAAGACATCTGATTTGAGACACTGACTAGATGCGAAAGGACTTCAAATGAGACCAGAACTTCACATTAAAATATTTACACAAAAAAATAAAACACATGGAATGGAATTTCAAATTTATTTTACTTTTTAACTTAAAATTTGTTACTGGTTAAGTCAAAACTTGATGATGACCATTTGTTTTCTTTTAAGACTTGCAGTTTATTATATCGCTATATTTCTTTTTGTATTTATAAGAATCTCATTTTGTACCAAAAGACAATTATAAGAAATAGATGTTATAACTAAGTAGATTTCCTAAGATAATCTTTGTCTAAATCATAGATTAAAATTTAAATCACTCATTACATGTTAAATTTAAGGCTTCAAATTCTTTTTACAAGTTACTTTTGACTTCTCAAATTTTTTCCTATTATCAAATACTTAATGCTTTAAAAAAAAATAAAAAAATTATGAATTATGAATGGTCTAAATCGTTCATTAGAATTTAAATCACTTATTACATGTTAAATTTAGGATTTCAAATTCTTTTACCGGCCACTTTTGACTTCTCAAAATTTTTCTGCACCGTCAAATACGTTTAAAAATAGAAAAAATAAAAAGTCAAATTCTGGGTTTTCCACAGCCTCAAATTCGTAGAAAAACAGAAAACTACATAATGCCATTCATGTCAATGTGTCCAAATAGGTCACTCCACATTTAACAACTCTCAACTCGTCTTGTTATGTCGAGTACGTGGTGACCAAGGAAATTGGCTCGTACCCTTAACGAGGGTACGAGCCCGTTGTTTGTTTGTGGTACTGGTTGTTGCTTTAATAGAATTCGGTGCTTTTCAATAATAGGTTGATGATTTGACTTTGATTGTTAGGGTGTTCCACCAATATCAACTTTCTGGCAACATTCATGGTCATCAACTTTATTGGCCAATTGGACAAGCGAAAAAGTGACAGTGCATAGAGGAGTTATAAATCAAATAATCATACAACTCTCATTTTTATAAGGATTCGTATCAAAGCGTGTGCGAATGGAGAAACAAATTGGAACTCAAATTCAATAAAAAATAATTAAAAAAATGAACCTAAGTCTCCAAATCGTGTCAAAAAATCAAGTTTGTAAGTCATCATTCATGATTGGCTATTAAAAAATTAAAAAATCCATAAAAATGAAAGGCTGACAACAATGCAAAAGCTTAAGCTCCCATTAAAAAATCCATAAAAATGGAAGGCTGATAACAATGCAAAAGCTTAAGCTCCTTCAAGCAGGGTTTTCATTTATTTGATTAACATAACGTTGTACATTTACAGTTTTGCAACCCGTGAGAAATGCTTTCGAACCTTGGAATTTACATTTCGATAACATGAAATAATGAGTGTTACATCTTTATCAATCTTCAACGAAATTACGAGTATTGTCAGGCTATTTTTTCCCATGGAAATTATGGTGTGACGGATATTGAATTACAAGCTGATAGACTTCCCTGGAAAGTATGGTGTGATGAGTATTGAATTATAGGCTGAATTACTTGCCCATCTCTTAGACAGAAAATAGTTAAGGAGTTTGCTTAATAATTTAGCCGTCCTTAATGTTGGTGAGTATTTTTCTCGTTAACTTTTACTTTAAATACCCTTCACAAAAAACATCTTTAAAAATGTATTTTCAAAATATTCATTCCTAAGAATCCATTTTTCATAAGTATACTAAACTGTATGGGCTTACAATATATGCGCCATCTTTATATTCATGGTGGATTTTATTTCAGATTTCGACAAAATATTCTTCGAATACTCTGTTGTTTGATCTCACTCTCTTGTCTTTCATATTCTGAAATATTTTTAAAATCTATTTTACATAAAAATACTAAATTGTATAGCTAGAGGAAAATATATGGGCCATTTTTGTATACTTTAGAAATATTTTAGAATTTGAAAAAATATTCTTGAAATACTCTATTGTTTGATCTTACTCTCCCATTTTTCATATTCTTAAAATCTGCAATCCAATTAATTTAAATGAGATAGATCACTATTAGAAACTTCCAAAATTCAGATGCCATTACTGGCTGCACTAAATTCTTTGAGTTTGGTTTTCAAACCCATATTCCATATGTCTTAGCTAAAACCAATATACAAGATTGGGAAGAAAATCCATTATAGAGAATGCCAATTTTTTTCTGCGAGTATTAAACTCTATACATTCATAAGATCCTCAACTTAACTCTGGACAAACAGATGTACCTTCCAATCATAATTCCAGGCACATGAAGTATATATTGATAAGTAAGAACATAAATTATAAAAATTATAAAGAACTTATTGAAATTTTAAATTATATTTTACATTTCTCATAAATACAAATTGTGTTTCATAACTACTTGGCCAATTCTTAACTAAAAGGAATCAAAGCTTTTATTTTTGTTTCACCCAAACAAAAATTCAACAATTAATGCATCCCTGATTTTAATTGATGTGACCAAAGTTCTCAATTTTAGTTAATCCAATGTTCTCATTTTGTATTTATCAATATATTTACAAAAATATTTTGCAATTTCCTAACTTTATTCTAATAAGAATTGTGAAATTGACATAAAAGGACATGAAAAAATAGGATAATAACATTTAACATGATACATTGAAATTTATATCAACATTTAATATGATTTATTAAATGACACTACACATGTGAAGGAACATCGGAGTATTCACTCAAATAGTGGTGAACATTGATCTTTATAAGAATAATAATTACACGCATTGAATAAAAATGTGATAGTCTTCCCATGCAAAGTATAAATGTTTAATATAAGTGACAACAAAGTTCTCATTTACCATACAAATTTTTTTAATGTATCTTCAATATTTATCAATGTGGGTCTTCTAAAAAGTATGCATAAGGGGTACTCATTGGATGCATAATTTAATTTGGCATCCAACGCATGTCTACACAAAAAATTTGAGTAAAACTGTAAGGATACAAGCAAAAAATACAATAAAAAAAGTAGTTTTCTTATTTTCCCTCCTAAATTCATAACTCTGATTTTATTATTTTCCTATTATTTTATTATTTTTCCTTAGGATGTCACTTTTAGGCTGAAATTTCCTCTAATAAGTTTCTCAGAAAACATCATTAAGATAGTTTTGACAAACATGCATCTTGGTACGCCTCAACCCTAGTGGAGCTTGTTCACAATTACTTATGTGGTCCACTTTCTTCTCCTTCCTTCTATGAGTTCAAGTACTTATTGACTTTTATTTATAATTTCTCCAGACACACTTGGGTTTATTTCTTACATAGGAGTGAAGTTTTTGACTTGTTATCGGCCTCTAAGACCCTTGTAGGAAAAAAATCTAGACATTAACTACAAATGTTAATAAAAAATGAAGTAGGTGAATATCCCAACAATAAATTCAAAACTTACTGCACTGCGCAAGGTAATCAATGCAACATAGTGTTCCATATACACCACAACAAAATGGTGTTTCTAAAAGAAAAAATCATACATTAAAATAAATGGTTAATTGTATGATTCAATCTAAGGGATTGAGTCTTCATTTTTAGGAAGAAGTCATCAAATGTACAAACTACATATTAAATCACACTCCCACAAAGTATTTAAGCAATATAACACTAAAAGAAACATGGACTAAAATTTAGCTAAATGTAAGCCACTTCTATATCATTGGTAGTGTGGCATGGACTCATATTCCTAATGAAAAATATAAAGCTCTATATCCTAAAAATGAGAAGTGTATTTTTGTTTGATATGCCAAATATGAAAAAGTTTAAATACTTCTTTAACCCCACTCTAATGAAATAATCATTAGAAGAGATTAAATATGATGAAAATATCTTAGCATGTGAGCCTCATTTGGCGATGTTGATGACTATTTAAATTTGTTATACTTTAACAATTCAAATCCTTGAATCTTGTTAACTAATGAGATAATAAGACTATGTGCTAAGAATTTATAACAACAATTTATAATGTTTTTGGTTTTGTGATTTATTTGTTATGTTTTTCCAAATAAAGTTTAAGGTAAAAAAATCGAAAACTTAGATTAATAAAAGAAATGAAAATATATACATCTAAAATACCTAATTTACAGTAGAATAGATGATAAACAAAAAGAAATAAAAGCAGAAAATAAAAATTAGAACGAGTTATAGAAGCAAGCTATTCGAAACTTGGTTTTCATAGCCCTAAATTTTTAGAGCATAAGTTCTGAAAAATAAAAATAACAAAGAGAGAATGATATTTAATAAAATGTATAATTAAAAAAGAATAGATATGCATAATAATAGAGTTGTAAAAACTATTGTTGATTTTATTAATAATGATAAAGTACAACAAAATCCTAAGAGGAAGACTTTTGTGAAAGAATTTGACTAGTGTCAACACAAAAACTACTGCAATGTAAGTCATATCATATACAATAGCTCGGGAAATAAGCAAGAATGGAGGCTGATCAAAACCCTTTGTACAAGTATAAATATGGGAAACTTGTTTTCTAGAAAAACATAGTTGTTAGCATTCATAAAAGGTAACCGAATCTTCAAACAACAATAAACAATTTAGAAACACATAAGTTACCTGAAAAATTACTTTAAAATATTAAACATTGTGGATGGCGGTGGAAATTTTGTCAAAAAAGGGGGTCTTCTTGGTATGAAGTCTCAACTAGAGCTCACATTATTCGGAGTAGGATGTTATGAAACCAACTCCAAAAATAGAAGAAAAGAGAGATCAACGCCTTATAAATTAGCCACTTCGAGAGGGTAACCTCCAATACATTACATAAATGGACAATTATTGGATGATACAAATGACAAAACCTCCTCTCTATATATAGGAGTCCATGGGGCCATAATGTAATCCTAGTGGGGCCACAATGTAATTATAGCTTACCTAACAATAATAATGTAAGGGCACAATAATAACAATATGGGGGTTACAGGGGTACAACAATAACAATAAGGGGGTTACACTAACAACAATAAGGGACTATACTAGTAATATAAGGACCTAACATGCTCCTCTCCTTCAAAAAAGTGTTGTCCTCAACGCTTGAGTAGCTCCGGGTGCTTCTTTATAAAATTCTCATCCTCCCATGTCGAATCTTCAGTGGGTAAGTTCTTCCATTTGATGAGATACTACGAAATTGACTGATTTTGTAGCTGTCGAGTTTTTGTTTCCGTGACTGCTTTAGGTTCCAATATGGTTTTTGCAATATTGTTTGAACTGGAAGTTTGTCCCCTATAACCTTTTTTAAGCATGAAACATGGAAAATTGGATGCACTCGCGAAGAAGTAGGAAGCTCCAATTTGTATGCCATAGTACCAATATTTTGCAATACCTTGTAAGGACCATAGTACTTTGGCGATAATTTATTATCCTTCTTAGCTTGCTTGAGGGAAATTTGTTTGTATGGTTGTAGTCGTAAAAATATCCAGTCTCCCATATCAAAACTTGTCTCACTGCGATGTTGATCTGCTTGTTGTTTCATTCGATTTTGTGCCAAATTTAGGTTATCCTTTAGGAGTTGGAGAACTTCTTGTTGATGCTCAATGTGATCCTCCACTGCTTGAACCCTATAATTTTCCCCTAAATAATATGTGATGGATGGTGGATGATATCCATAAAGTGCCATAAATGGGGTCATTTTTGCTACAGTATGGAAGGAAGTGTTATACCACCATTCAGAGAAAGGTAACCACTTGACCCATTTTGCTTATTTATCAGATACAGAACAATGAAGATAACCTTCCAAACATTTATTCACTATCTCTATTTAACCATCGGATTGATGATGATAAAATGAGCTATGAGCTAGTTGAGTACCCAAATAAGAAAATAATTCCGTCCAAAAATTTCTTGTAAAAATGGGATCTCTGTCACTTACAATAATCTTCGGGCTTCCATGTAGCTTTTGAATTGTTTCCATAAATGCAGTAGCAACTGTACTTGCTTTAAATGGATGAGCTAATGCACAAAAGTGTGCATACTTGGTAAGTCTATCAACTACCACCAGGATGACACTCCTTCCGGACTTAGGTAAACCTGTGATAAAATCCATTGAAATATTCTCCCAATGTTGACTTGGAATGGATAAAGGTTGTAGAATACCCGGGGTCTTAATTGTCTCAACTTTATTTTGCTGGAAAACCAAACATTCCACCAAAAAATTTTGAATATCATATTTTAGGCCATCCCAAAAAAAATCTTTCTTCACCCTGTGGTCAGTGTTTTAAAATACTAAGTGTCCCCCTAAAGGAGAACTGTGCAATTCCAAAATAATATTTGGTTTTAGTTGGGAATTATTGAAAATATATAAGCAATATTTGTACCATAGGGAATCATTTTCCAACTAAATGTATCAGATGTAATAGGATCTTGCTACAATTTTTGAATGAGTGTCCAAACTTATTTTTCCTTCTTCCATTCATCCCTTTCTTCATTTATCCAATTTGGTTGGATAATAGAAATGGCACAAAGCAATGCTTCCACCTCTTCATCCTTTCTTGAGAGTGCATCTGCAACAACATTTAGCTTCCCTTTTTTGTAGGTGATTTGAAAGTCGTAACCCAACATCTTTGTGACCCATTTTTGCTACTCTTCCGAAGATATTCTTTGTTCCAAAAAGTTTTTAAGACTATCATGATCAGTTTTTACCTTGAAGTGTCTTTCCATTAGGTAAGGTCTCCATTTCTTTAGTGCATGTAGTATTGTCAAAATTTCCTTCTCATAAATAGCCTTTTGTAAATAATTTCCTTTGATTGAACGAATTTCAAAAGCAATGGGTCTTCCTTCTTGCATTAAAACAACACCAATTCGATTTCCTGAGGCATCACATTCAACAATAAAGGTTTTTGTGAAATCTGGCGTAGCTAAGACTAGTGCTAGGCACATTGCCTCTTTAAGATATTCAAACACCTTAGTTTCTTCAGGAGTCCATGAAAATTCATCTTTCTTCAATAATGTTGTTAGAGGTGTTTCTATTCTCCCATAATTCTTAAAAAACTTGCGATAATACTCTATTAACCCAAGAAATCTACGCAACTGCTTTATGGTTATGGGGACTTTCTATTCCTTAATTTCTTTAATTTTTTTAGGATCTACCTTAACACCCTTGGGAGATATAATATGACCCAGATATTCCACCTCTTGTACTCCAAAGAAATATTTGGATGTTTTTGCATATAATTGTTTCTCCTCCAATAGTTTGAGCACCCTGTCAACAAGTTGAACATGATCCTTCCAAGACCTGCTATATATTAGTATATCATCAAAAAATACTAACACAAATTTTCTAAGGGTTTGGAAATGGAATTCATCAACCCTTGAAATGTAGAAGGTGCATTGGTAAGGCCAAAAGGAATGACAAAAAATTCATTATGACCCTCATGAGTTCGAAATGATGTTTTCGGAATATCTTCAGTCTTCATTCTAATTTGATGATATCTTGAACGAAGATCCAACTTGGTAAAATAAATTTCTTCTTGTAATTCGTCCAATAATTCATCAATCACAAGAATGGAAAATTTATCTTTAATAGTGAGCTTATTGAGCTCCCTATAATCCAGACACATGCGCCATGATCCACCCTTCTTGTGCACCAATAATACTGGAGCAGAGAAAGAACTTTGACTAAGTTGAATTATACCAGCCTCTAACATTTTTGTAATCATATGTTCAATTTTACTCTTTTGGACATAAGGATATCTGTAAGGCCGGATGTTTGGAGGAACACTTCCTAGAATCAAATGAATAGCATGATCATGATCACGAATAGGTGGGAGTCCTTTGGGAGTATCAAACACCTTGGAATGATTGTCCAAGACTCTTTGGAGATCTGGAGAAATAAATGATTTTGATGTTGAAACTTCTAGTGAGCATAATTGTGCTATTACACCTTGTTTTTTTTCTTTAGAAGCTTTTTCATGACATTAGAGTTTATTATCTTTCCTAGCTTCCTTGTGATACCCCGTAATTCGATTTCCTTTCCTTCCGAAAAAGATTTCAAGAAAATTTCTTGAAAATTAAAAGCTACCATCCCCAAACTTTGTAACCATTGTACTCCTAGTACAACATTTGCACCTCCCATTGGGATGGAAAGCATTGGACTATTCAATCCATATTCCCCCATGGATTGCTTAATATTATGTCATTTTCCAGAGAAATTTATAGTTCCTCCATTTGCAACCATCATTTGACATTCTGGTGCTAGGTATAGGAAACAATTCAATTCCTTGGCTACCTTACAATGGATAAATTTATGGGTACTACCTGAATCAATCAACACTATTACATTTTTCTTCTTGATATGTCCTTCTATCTTGAGAGTTTGAGGAGTGGTAATTCTTGCCAATGCATTACATGATACGGTCGGACCCATTTCTTCTTCTTCTAGGGTTGCTTCCTGGTGTATATCCTCTTCTTTAGAAGTTTCTTGTTCATTTTCTTCCTCCACTTCACAATCTATGTAAAATAATTTATTCTCAGCACACTTATGACCTTTAGTGTATTTGCTATCACAACTGTAGCAAAGCCCTTTTGCTCTTTTTTCTTCCAATTGTTGTGGTGTCAACCTTGTAGGTTGTGGAATTCTAGGAGTAGCAACATTTCCATCTTTATAGATGTGAGTGGTAGGCTTCCTTATCACCATAATTTTACATTCAATTTTTCTTGCCAACCTGAATGCCTTCTCTAATGAATCTGGTTCCCAAATGCAAACTTCATGTTGGATGTTATCCTTTAAATTCCCTATGAAGACATCAATCCTGTGTTCCTCTGTAATATTAGTTACCCTTATATTCAATTTTTGGAAGTCCTCAATGTGCTCCGCCACTAAACCCTTTTGTTTGAGATTTATCAATTGGCTAAAGAAGGTGTTGCTCTTTGTATCCTCATAATGTGCTATCATTTCCTCCATAAAAATTGACCAAGTGACAATTTTTTTACGGAAGCAAAGCCATCAATACCATACAAATGTATTTTGTTTTATATGTAAAGTTTCAATCCATACCTTTTGTGTGTTTTTCACATTATTGAGATCAAAATATTTCTCCATCTGTAGTATCCATGTTACGGGATCCTTGCCATCAAAATTCCTCATATCCATCTTTGGAATATGGTGGTTCTTTAATCCAACATTAGAGTTTATGAAATCACGATTAACATTTATTTTTTTCTCATCATGAGTTTCCTCTACTATCTTTTCATCATTAGGAAACATTTCTTGTATCAACTTTGCCAAACCTTCGATGTCTACTTTTAGATCATTCTTCATGTTTTCATTTCTTCATCGATCTTAGCTTCCATGTCATCCATATTAGCTTCCATGCCAACTTCCATGCCATCCATCTTAGCTTCCAAACCATCCATCTTAGCTTTGATGCCTTTCTTCAAACCATCCATCTTAGTTTCCACACATTTCTTCAAAACTTCCATCTCATTTTTTGTTTCTCTCTGTGATAGAGAAATTTGGTGCACTTGCTCTTGGAATTTTGATATCTCATGTTGCATTTCTTCATCTTCATGAGTGATAGTTGAGCCTTATGAAGGCTTAATGGGTGTTTAATTCTTTTTAGGAGTCATTTTAGAACCCAATAATGATATCTGTGCTCAATAGGCCTTTGGAATCACCTAGAACTGATTTTTCAAACAAGACTTATGCAACTTGAAAAAAAATACAAACCTTTTTCTTGATTTTGAGGAGCTCCATATTGAAAATGAATTATCTCTGTGATTTCAGATCTTCAATATCTGAAATTCAGCCTTGACATAGCCCTCTGAATATTATTTTGAATGCCATAGGTATGACCTTATTTTGATTCTTGAATACAAATTTATGCCCAATCTCCTACGATGACCTAATTATGGACTGGTTCAGTAGAGCGAATTCGTACGAATTGCCATGTGTCATTTTTTTTTCCTTCAGCTATAAAATTGATATAGCACAAACTACGGTCTGTGTACTCATGGCCACTTTTTACAGAATCCCAATCCGATGCCTAGAGAGAGAGTTATGATGTTTTTCCCATGGTCACCTCTTTGAGATGAAATTCGGGAGCCTGAAAAAATCCTAACTTCCATAGATCATATCTCGAAAAATATTGCGAACCAAGATCTGAAATATATAGAGATGGTTCCTCAGGCTTTCAGCTCCGCTCTGTGAAAATTTCAGCATCTGCACAGTCGTAGAAAAAAATTTATAGAAAAAATTCCACGATGACTTGTTTAGGTTAAATTGAGGAGCCTGCAAAAGGCTCTAACTTCCACAGATCATATCTCCGAAAATATTGCGAAGCAAGCTCTGAAATTTTATGAAGATGTTCCTCCAAATTTCAGCTTTGAACTCTAAAAATTTCATCTTTTGAAGCTTCGTATACAAAAATTTATAGTGACAATTCCATGATGACTTGTTTGGAGTAGCGAAACCATAGAATCCAAAGCTCTCATACCAAATGTTATGAAACCAAATCCAAAAATAGAAGAAAAGAGAGATCAACGCCTTAAAAAGCAGCCAATTCAAGGGGCCAACCTCCAATACATTACATAAATGAACAATTCTTGGATGATACAAATGACAAAACCTCCTCTCTATATATAGGAGTCCATGGTGCCACAATGTAATCCTAGTGGGGCCAAAATGTAATCTTAGCCGACCTAACAATAATAATGTAAGGGCACAATAATAAAAATATGGGGGTTACAGGGGTACAACAATAATAATAAGGATGTTACACTAACAAAAATAAGGGACTATACTAGCAATATAAGGACCTAACATAGGAGCCCAATCCAGATAAGAGGTTTGACTACCATTATACTTAGGGATTCCTTAGCTCCAATAATCAACATAAGAGATTATGAAAAAAATGTTTGAAACAAGAAAGTTGACACGATGAGGCATACAATTGCAATTTGTATAAGGTACTTTCATGGAAGGGAAATAGAAAGTGAGCCTCTAGAATAAAAGTAGTAGTACTATCCTAAAAGTGACACATAAGAGCATGGAAAGAATCGTTGATTAACCTGAAATTTAGTTTACAAGATAACAAATATTATAAAAGAAAATAATAACACACATTCAATAAGATACATACGAAAGCCAACAAAGTACTTCATTTTCATTAGTATGTGTTAACATAACATACACCAAAAACAATGAAAGAATAGTCTTACAATAATTCACGACATATGAATGAAAGTGTGATGGATATGAGAGCTTCATATATTAAGTGAAACTCGTAAGATACATGATTACAAGGATGCGACACTAGCCCAAATAGTGGAACATTAAGTCACCACTTGCTCCTCCAAAGAATGAACTTCTCTCCTATGCTGAGCTAGAGAAACCAAGGTGAAAAGTCCAACGACCTTTCTCTTGAGCTATGAGGGTTTATTTATAACAAATGAGGTGACTATCCACCTCCCATGATACTCTTGAGCTTCTACTATGAATTTTCGAATTCCTATATGACCTTTGATTTTCTACATGACTTTAGAACTTTCTAGTGACTTTTCGCATTCCATGTGGGACCCTTGGGCTTCCACACATTTTATATTTTCTCATTTGTGGAAATTACATAATTAAATTCCACATGTGACGTGGAAAAATAAATTGACACATATGACTTTTTTGGTGACACTTTGAGAAGCCATGAATTGGTGATCATGACATAAGACTTCATTGTATCACTAGAAACCTCTTCTCTTTGATGTTATGAATTTGACTTCTTGATGAAGAATCTTTTCTTGTACTTAAATTTCACCCTCTGACGGGTCTATATGAGTGTCGAGACCTCCCAAGATAACATTATTTGTCAACTCTTTATCTTGGTCCAACACTCCCTCATGTCATTCTTCTTCACAAGTGCCTTCTTGTAACCTCTCCTTAATAACCTCCATTGAGCATCACCCTATCATGTTCATATGATAACACCCGCAAGTCAAGACCATTTATGACAAGTGAACATCAGTTTTAAAACCATCTATTATACCTTCTTCTGCTTATGGAAGATGTTGATTGTGATGGGACAATAGGAAATGGTTTTGAGAGAGAGGGAGACTATGAATTGAAGAATTCGGCTCAAAAGCTACCAAGGGGTGACCATGTTGTCCATTGGAAATTTATAATGTACAATAAGGAGATGCTCTTCAAGGTTCCATGCAGTGGGAAATTCTAGGAGGCATAGGTGATGATATTGTTGAATGAGCTTCACAGGGACTGAGGGATGACCCCACCTTCCATTGGAATGGCAAGATGAGCAGTTGAGGCAAGGTAGGACAAGGTAACTGTGTAGTGATGGGTTTCAGTCAACAAGATGGAAATGAATAACCACTGTAACTGTGTAATGCATAATCATTGAGAAGAATATCCCAAGGGTTGTGTAGTTGACGGTTGAGATGACCTATTTCCGACTAGAACTACATAATTTGTAGTAAGAGGCTCACTTACTGAAGGGATTGTGTGGTCGAATTGTGTAAGCCATTGAATATTAAGTCACTCCAACCTTAGAATTCTCACTTTACATTTAAGGGGAAAGAGCCTTTGTGTTGTGAAATTATCTTCAATAGTGATAAGGAGGAGGCTCCGCTATCCACTACAACTGTGACATGGACAACGAAGGCTAGTAGGAGTCATTCTTGGGAATATATTTCAAGGGTAATCATGAAGAAACTAAGGGACTGCAATTCAAGATTTCACAATGTGTTGGTGGAATAGGTTTCCCTTATGATAGAATGATTCACAATTGTAAGAGGTAAGAGAGGCCTACTTGCTATATAATAATGCACAATGCATTCAGCCAGTAGCTGGGAGTCAGGGTATGAAAAATGTGAGGACAAGGGAAGCCCAAAATTCACTCTATTGTATCAATGGAATAAGAGAGAACACATGATAAAAACAATCTCCAAAACAAATTCACACATATGTGGACCATCAAACACAACCCAAGAGAATGCAAAATACTCAAGATCCACATGGATACCTTGAACTGACAACAAAGCAACACTTATTTCTAAGTGTGACAATTGAAACGTAGCTTTGTGACACTTAGAATACAAGTTATGACAAAAGTGTCGATTACAACTAGAAAGTGTGCTAAGCTCTCCCTCAGCTTAGTATATCCATGTGTCTCATGCGAACAATTAAAATATATGCCACATCAACAATATTCCTCCACATATGATATAAAAAAAGGATCCAAACATAGAAGATTAAACCATTGGGCCTCCCATCACTCCTTTCCTCTCCATGATCATAATCCACATATATCAAATGTGTCATAAAAAATTATATATAGAGAGCTATACGTATGACAAATAGAGCTTCATATGAATAATGATATACCTATTCCTTTTCACAAAAATCCAAACCACAAATAAAATAGAACATCATGGTTTTCCATATCTATGTGGAGTGAATGACATCCAAGAAAAAATGAAGTAACATCATCATCATAAATAAGTATGCTAGTAGTAATAACTCAACAACATACGTTAACATACCAAAAATAGACTACAAGTACCCATGAACCATGATACCTACATGTGTGATCGAGAGGATCCTTCCTATTTCTCTTCGTGGTGAGGATGAGGCGTGACATAGTGTGAGAATTCATGTGAAGAATCGAAAAGAATGAGCTAATATTTTTGTATTTTGTCACTCATAAGAGTTTGGGGAATGACCACTTGTTTATAGGACTAACCAATGGGACAAACAAGTATAGTGGGTTGATAGGAGGTTTGTTGAGTAGAATGAGGATGTTGAGTGGAAGGTGTGGAAGGTTCACTATAAGAAAAATACCCTCTAGAAGATTTTTTTGAGGAAGCCCTTATAAAAATAGCCCAGATATCCGTTTGTAGCAGAGGTCACTGGAGGAGGTTGATGGGTGGATGTTTTTTTGTAGTGCGTTTATAATCCTAACACGCACCAGTGTACTTGATATATATGTGACGCACTGATGCATAGTAGAGGCTAAAGAAGCGTTGTAGAGTTATTTTTAAGTACTACGAAAAAAACGGTGCACTTCATATATAAAATTCACCGGTGTGTTTTATATAAAGAACACTGGTTCGTACTATAAAATGGCACACCAAGACAATCACTAAATAGCCATTGTGCTGCTATACTCTAACAATGACGCCCTGGTGCGTTTATGGTGATACGACAGCCTAGCGTAGGGTGTTTATTTAATGAAAATATATGGTTCTTTTTATATAACACGCCCGATGTTGGTCGTATATCGCCAGCCCGGTCCATTTTCAACATTTCGGTGCTATTTACTAATGACGATGACCCCATGCAGTTTATGTACAATGACGCACCAAAATACTATTTTATTCAAAGAAAGTCATGTGTGCTCCATACAAACCAGTCCAGTGCATCTCAGTAATACCACACACTGTAAATAAGTGTGGTGCACCATTGATACAACCGCCTGGTGTGTCTCATAATCGAGCACACCAAAAAAGGGTTAATTTAAAAAAAAACTACCAGTCTTAAAAATCCATATTTACTTGTTACAATGTTGTAGAGTTCTCAAGCACTGCTGTGACTTTTTCTTCTCTCAGGTACCCTTCCATCGGTGCTCCCATTTCCCGCATTGCTTCCATCCATTTCTTAGTGTGTGGACTTCGAATTCTGCAAAATGGTGGGAAAATTTGGTTTTTAGTATTCCGTTGCAAATATTCCTCCTCGATGCACAAATATGAAGGTAATGTAGTTTTTTCTCACCAACTTAAGATTTTAGCAAATCAATTTTTAAGTTTGAGTTAGAATTCACTATTTTTTTTAAGAATTATTTTTTCTTGTGTGGTGCATTCGAGTCGTTCGGCTTGCACCGTTATCGGTTCTCCCTATAGATTTATAGGTTGTGCCATGAATGGTGTTAACTGAAACAACACTGGTCCATTAATGTGACATCCTGGTGTAGTACCGAGAAAAAGTGCACTGCAATAAAAAAAAAATATTGTGGTGCGTGTTGGTTTCCGACTACACCGACAATTTAAATTTTTTTAAAACCAACAATTTATTTACGGCGATGCGTTAGTTTATTGTGACGCACCATAATATTTTATTTATGACAGTGCATTAGTCAAACATATCACATCGGGGTAGTGTGTGTTTAGTACCGCACCGCCAGTAGTAAAATATTGCAAACTCGCGGTGCATTGCACTATAACAAATGCCCCAAGGCGGATATGTTTTGTTAACACATTGCCTATAATATTTATTTAAGTAATATTTTTTTGTTGTTGCGGTTCATGAAGCTTTTTAATGTGCACCATGGACGGTGTGTGATATACATGTACGCACTGTTGGCGGTGTGTGAATTTTTTTTGTGGCACACCAATTTTGTTTTTGTTTTTATTTTTTATAAAACTTATATTTATATATTTGTAAATACATATGTCATTAAATTAAAAAAATTAGGTTTTATGTCTGAGGGAGGTTGATGTATTTAATATGTGAATCATTCAGTGATGTCAATGGAGAGAGGAAACACAAAAACAAGACCAGAGGGATGACAACTATAACATGATACAATAGTGGGAGGCAAGGGAGAGGGAGAGAATTTTGTACCCTCGCCATATTACGCGACCCACCCAGATTCTCTTAAGGGATTTATGCCTCTTGAAGTTCTACGAGGAGGATACATCCCTGAATGGGCACAATGGCTTATTGGTATAGTTAATCTATAGGTGGGATGCCCACCAACAGGCATTCCATGTCAGTCCTGACCAGTGGTACCAGCCCATTGAGGAGGATATTTATTTTACTACTGTCCTATCTAGGAGAGGGGAGGATTTTCTCCAGTTCCCTGATGTCCCCATCAATTATGCAGTAGGGTGTTGGTTGGTGTACTCCCAGAGATACATTAGGGATGATATACATTCTCCTGCAGATTTTCAGGTGTCTGGTGGACAACTACGAATTACTTCTCTTGGTCTAGAGGAGGTTAGGTGCCTCTCACTATTACTGACTGCCACTACACATTATACCAGTGACAGGCAGTGCATTGCTTGCACTCTTTTATTTTATGTTGATTATTTTTTCCAGAGGCCAACACTTATTAGATTATATACCATTTTTTAGCAACATTTTTGTATAGCCTTAGATAAATGTCATTCTCAGGCATGTGGGAGGTTGACCTTCCCTTTTTCTTCAGAGTTGTTTTGTTTATTTTTTGAGAGGTTTTTGTAGACGAGGTCTACTTTTGTGCATCAACCTCATAGGCCTATGATATAGGTACAGATGCACATGTGGGGTGAGATAACGCCCAAGAGGGGCCTATCCGAGTATCAGGTTAGGATTTTTAGTCATGCACTGGAGCTACTAATCAGTTTGGATGATCACATGTTCGTGATGGTGTCGTGTCCTTATGCGGGGTTGGATTGGTGAGGGTGTACCAACATCCTCTTCACACAGGATGAGCCACCAGATGCTAGAGGTAATATTAGTGTTTTAGTTAAATTAATATATTTTCATTATATTGTCTTAATTAATTAGGATAAAATTTATTTTGACACATTCTTTAACTTTATTTATCAAGTTGTTTAATGAAATTTCCTAATTATTGTTGTGTATTATATATTTTTTTATATATTGGCACGTTCATTGGGGACATGGATCCACCCCCAACAGATGATACTGTAGATGACGAGGAGATCACGAAGGCTATGGAGGGTGAGAGACCTCCTCAAATGTAGATACCCACGAGAATGCGGCATGGGGAAGACATTAAATTCAGGATGGAGTTGGGCATCTGACTATGTAGACTCCTGGTTGATGAGGGATTCCACCCTATGACGATCAAAGACATCCAGGCTAATTGTACACTCATAGAGCTCTAGAGGGACTTGCCCCATGATATGATGATCCTGATGTGTCATATCATCCGAGCTTCCAGGCTACTGGTGGCTAGGAAGGATAGGCACCATGTATATGTACGACACAATAGCTCAGATGATCATGATCATGAGGGGGGTGATCATTCTAGTACTCCATGTCCTCCTCCTTCACCTCGTGGAGATGATCAACCATCATCTAGTGCTGAGTAGACAACTTCTAAGAAGGCACCTCCTGAGAAGGAATGTCCATCTAAGCAGGCATCATAGACTGAAAAAACCTCGACTAGTTATAGTATTGATGTACCACAAGATATTTGAAATTTATATGCAGTTCTATTATATTTGTATATTTTTGAAACTATACAGTTATATCTATATCTATATCTATATCTATATCTATATCTATATCTATATCTATATATATATATATATATATATGGTGAATGTATTTTATGTTCATGTTAGATATGTTCATTTAATGTGCGTGCAGATAGATCTGTATGTTATAGTAGTTATTTGACATGATATGTATATTTTATTTTTGTGTTGTGACGATGTTATGCAATGTTTTTGTTTTGTTAAATGATCATGATCACGATGATTAGATGATGTTAGCGAATTTGAATGTGTATTTTAGAATATGATGTTTGTGCGATGGTTATCTTGATCGTGATGTTTATTTTTAATATTCAATCATGATATTTGCTAAATATGATGTATTGGTAATTGTAAAATTGTAATTGTATGTATTGTCATGATACAATTTTATTAAACTTTTAAAATTTGTAAATTTGTAAATTTGTAAAATTGTGAAATTTAATTGTAATTATATGTATCGTGATCGTAATTGTATTTTTAATTGTAATTGTATGTATCGTGTGTTGAGCTCTAGAAATTCCTTTTCTTTTACAAAACCATCATCTCATTTCACTCATATTTCATCAATTCATAAGCCTAAATCAATGAAGAATGATTAGGATTGTCTTAAGGATACATGAAATTGATGAACATGTTGTATTTTCGTGGTTTTTGTTGTTTTAATAATTTTGTGCAGTATAGCTACAAAATACAGGCATTTCGTAGCTGGTCAGGTGTTTCAAAACTATTTTTGTGTTTGAATATGATACAGGTGTTAGTTAAATAAATGACTTACATGGGTAGCTATAGAATCCTTCCTACATGATTTCTTCCTATCCACGAGGACCAAATCGAAAATTGAAGGAGTCTAATCCGATAGTCAAAGCTGAAGTCAAAGAGACCGTTTTACACATAAATTAGGACTCTTGATTTTCTCCGTAGCAAATCACGAGTCCTAAGAGTCCCAGTTTGATTATAATTTGAAGTTATACCTGTAGCTATTTCTATTCGAAGTTAGTTGTGCAATTTACTTATAAATAGAGGTTTTGTAGATCCGAGAAGAAGTTAACTGTTAATAGCATAAGTTCAGAATTACAGTGTGATACTTTGTTTTATCAAACTCTTTTTTTTTAGATAAAGAAGATAGTTCTTTGATGTTGTTCTGATCACATCTTCAAGGAGCTAAGGAATTCACCAAATTGTTAGCAGAGGGCCCCTGCTGCCTAAGGAGGTTTTATGCTTTCTAGCTAGGTTTACTTCAGTTTCTTTGTTTAGTATTTATTTCTGCTTCTGCTCAAGTTTACTGCTTTCATAATTGACAATTTTTGTGTCCAACTGAGTAAAAATTGTTTGTCTATATTACCAAATATTTACAACTGAATGGTTAGTGACTTATAGGTACAGTGATTGTTTAGATTTCATTTTCTGTCTTTCATAGTTGACAATTGCTGTGTTCAACCAAGTAAAAGCCATTTTTTCCTATTTTAAAATCTTATATTAAAATGGTTAGTGACTTATAGAAACAATAATTGTTTAGAATTTCATTATTCCTGTCATTTTCTTACTAAAATTAAGAGAATAATGGATTTATATGAGATCCATACCAAGGAGTGAAGGCTTCAGGATTGGATGAGACTTGATAAGATGGTTATTCACTTAATTATTTGTAGTTAGAATATCCTCGTCCCATTGCAACTAATAATCTCTTTAAAGGACATTCTGATTGAAACTGAATCTGAATATGATTTGCAAGAATGGCTAAATGATTAGATTCAATGAAATGTTTGAGTTATCAATTGCATTTTCTGTTTTCATTTCTTAAATCTCAATTGAGTTATAGATCCATGGATTAGGTTTAGTTATTGAAACACTTCCTTTATCTTTTTAATTAGAACTAGACCTTAGAACTTGTCCATAAAACTTTGTTTTCTTTATAGGAAATTAACTAGTTTTCATAACATTTCCTTTTCTTCCTTTTTAATTAGATTTATTCTCACTTTCTACCCTAAGATAGGACACTAAGGATTAAAAACACAAAACCCCCAAAACAATAATAAAAACATCAAAACAACGAAGTAAGAGAAAGGTCACTTAGGCACATATAGTGCACTACACTTCATCAAAGTTACAAGCCCTGGTTGATAATTAATGTTAACAATTTAGGACACTAAATTGAATAAACATCGTGATTCTAATTTTAATTTTAAATTTAATTGTATGTAAATTTCTAAAATTTTACTTGTAATTGTAATTGTATGTATTTTCATGATTCAATTTTATTAAAATTGTAGGAATTGTAAATTTGTAAATTTGTAAAATTGTAAATTAATTGTCAAATTTGAACCATAACTACCGTAAAATTGAATCATCTTAAAATTGTAAAATGTATACCATACATATTGTTAAATTACCATAATTGTAAAATTGTAAATTTGTAAATTTGTAAGAATGTCAATAATTGTAAAATAATAAATATAGAATAATATGAATTTTTGTAACATAATAAAGTTTAGAAAATAATCCAAATAAATTCATGTTTAGAATTATCATTATTTTATTATGATCTTACATAGAAAAAATAATAGTATACATTAATACATTTTCTAAAATTTTGAAGATATCATTCATATATATTTAATATGGTGCATTTATTTAAGTAATGATATAGTGAAAAACCATTTAAAGCAATCAAGTAGTTGTATTATTTTAGGAATTGACCTAAAAAAAAGAACTTGAAACAGTGCATTTCTTTTGAGATCAACATAATTGAAAATTATCAAGTGAAATGATTTTAACATTAACACAATGCAAACCAATTAATTCAAAATACATATTATAATTTTTGGAAAAAAAAGTCCTAAATATAAGGTTAAGCCCTCTTATTTATAAAAACCCATCTTAAATAGTATAAATTATGAAATAACACATGTGCCATATCACTCTCTGTTCTCATCACCCTCATTATCTTCGAGCTCGCTTGGCATGATAACACTATCTTTCTCAAAAACATGTTTTTATCTAGGGCCATGACTCAATATGAACCACGAATCCCTATCCAACACATCTGGGTAAAAAAACACCTAGTTGTAGTGTTTGAGGAAAACATAAAGGTCCTTAGCTTCATCCCACATGTTTCTAGAGTTGATACATATCAGCTTACTATCGCGATATTCCTTTATATTATTCCTATAAAAGGTGTCCCACCACTTGCACCTAAAAATAACACATTGGAAAGAAGAGAAGTCCACTTCAAGGATTTCTTGTATCTTTCTGACGTAACCTAACATTCCTCGTGATAGGTTTTGATCACGGTGACTAGATCGACTAGATTGATTGAACTCGACTTCCACGCCACAGTCTTGTGTCATGTGTCAATCATCAACATTTTTTGTGCGAAAATGGTGTCCATATGCCCACATATATGGGAACAATTGCACCTATAAAAAATTTAAAAAATCATAGTGTCATGTGTTTAATAACCCAAATATTAAAATATATAAAATATATATGTAACATTTCAAAGGTGCAGTATTAAGTTAAAAATTTACATAAATAGTTTATTACCGAGTTGTTGCACCCAATTTGTACGTTTAGCACATCCTCTACAGCACGTGGGTGATGACTGGTTGCACTGTATTTCTCTCTAATTTGGTCAACAACCCAACTGTTGGGGCATATAATTGGCATAGCTTGTTTTAAATGATCAGGATAAGGAACACTTCTACCATTCAACTGTCTAAACTCTTTCATGTCACTATCCCATTTCATCCTCTTTTCTTCATATAATGAGACCTACGGTTGTGTCACTCTGGAATTCTAAAGACCGAATTTATTGATTGCTCAATTTTTGCATTCGCTGATGAAATTACACCAACATATAGTACATATGATATCAAAATATACATTATATCTAAGTTCAACGTGAATATTTACTATGTGTAAATTTGACAAATTATAAGCCACTTACTCTTTATCAAGCATATTTTTCCATTCATTTGGAGAAGCTCCACTTCTCTTTTGTATTCATCCCTTTCATCGTCCCAAATCACCACACCTGTTGTGTTATCAATATGATTGATGTACTGACTGGAATAATATAAAGACTCATATGATATGTACCCCTCTGCCATAGAACCCTCAAGTTTTACCCTTTATCGAAAAAAACCTTTCAATTTCTTCATGTACCTATCTAATAAGAACATCCAACAACAAGAAACCACCCCAACTAAGTCAACCTCATCTACTCGGTGGATTAGAAGATGAACCTACAAGTCCATGAAATTTGTCGGTAGTTCCTTATCAAACATACAAACAATCTCAACTATCTCTTGACACCACCGTGGAATGTTATCCACCTGAATCCCCTTTTACATGATCCAACGTACAAATGTAGATAATTTAGATATAGAACACCCTAGGTCTTGGGGGAATTCATGTTTCACACACCCATGCATGAACAAAGGATAATGACACTGCAAAGTTATAAACACATGTATACAAAAATAGTTATGTTTTATGATCCCATGGGATAAAAATTATTAATATAAAAGTTAATAAAATCATGCTTTTCACATTATACGTACTCTTAGAAGATTCAAATGGTCATGTGATTTCAACCCCAACAAATGGTCTTTCACGGTGAAGCAACATCATAGTGAAGACCCATATGAAGATGACATCCTCACTCCCATTATAACTTCCTTTTCCAAAGAAAGGTCATTTTTTTTAAAACCATGTGATATCACCTTCTTTGAAATACAAGTTAGAGGGACCAGCCTCTCGTGTACCTTCTAATTGTCTTGGCCAATGTTTCTTTTTAGTTTTTATAATAAATTCTTTCCTAACACCCAATGTGTCGCTTTGTTTCGATGATATGTGCCTCTATAAAGAAGATGAAACATTTTTAAATATATGCATGGGATCTAATAAGTTGGTAATATTAATATGCTCCCAATATGGGAGGCTATAAAATATAGATTTCCTTTTCATCCCAATGGGAAATTTCTCAACATAGGTGTTGAATAATTCTAGATCATCAAACATAGGCTCCCCATTTGAATCGAACATTTCTATGAATTCCTTCTCCTTCTCTCTCTCATATGCTCTAAGCCATTCAACTAGTGTTATTATTGCAGGCCTTTGGGTTCTCTCTCATTCACCATTGAAAGTGGATGTTTCTCTTCTGTAAGGGTTTTCTTCTGGGAGGAATACCCTCGAGCAGTCATACAATGGCTTTTGTAGGTCGTTGGACCATCTAGCTTTCAGAGAAGGCCCACAACATTTACATCCATAATACCCTTGTATTACAAGACCTGCGAAATTATTGTATACAATATGCATGGCACGTTAAAGAATATCATGAAGATTAGAACAATTACAACAAATTAAATTAATATGTGAAACACTATTGTTATGTATATAAAAAAATTAATAAACATGTAATTTACCAGACAAAACACCTAAGCCTGGATAATCACGTGTCATGTAAGAACATATGTCATACAACGTTAAAATCCTCTATGTTGCGATGTGTAATGATACATCGTATATATTTATCCCATCCCATAATTCCTTCAATTCATCTACCAATGGTTGTAAGTAGACATCCATATTCTTCACTTGTCTTCTACCAGGGACTATGAGAGCCAACATAAGATTCTCATTCTTCACGAAAAACCATGGGGAGATATTGTTATTGATCTCTACTACAGGCCAAATAGAATAGTTGGTGTTATGGAGGGAATATGGGTTGACGCCATCCATGGCTATGCTGAGTTGTAGACTTTGTACTTCATACTTGAATTTTTCGGGCCATGTATCCTCTATATGCTTCATAGCTATTGAATTTTTTGGGATTCAAATAACTCCCAACTCACTTCTGTGTGAGGCATGCCATCCCTGTAACATTGATAATTCTTTGCAACGAAAAAACATTTAAATCCTTGGGATTATAGGCATCTTCCTAAATATCTTAAGAGGACATATCTCTTTGAATGCATATTCTCCTCTATATAGAATACAATCATTTGGACATGCATGATATGATATGTACTCAACACCCAACATTTTCAACAATTTCTTTGCCTCTTCGCAGATACCGGGAAAGACATTATCACTCGAAATAACCTTATATTTCAATAACTTGTAGTTGGTGGACAATATTAAATGTACAATGTCAATAATTATTAATGTTCATAAAATTGACCATTTGTAATGTTGATTATGTGACAGGATTTCTCAGAATATAAAGGACTTAATGGTTAATTACCTCAAAATTTATGAGAAACATGCATTCGACAAGCCAAAATTTTATTTCAAGTTGTACAGTAATATCGTTGCCCCTAACTGGGTAGAATTTGACCGACCGCCAGGTCCAAAAAGAGGGGTGCTGGAAGCAAATTTAAGGCTTTTGAAAAAGGTATAGCAATATGAGCATCATCCCCTAGCTGATCATTGTTCTAGAATGCATCTAAAAACATTATCTCCATGGCAGTTGTATCCCTTAAGTAATCATCCATAATAAACTCTATTTATTTCCTCCATTGATAGCTTGTGAAGAACTACTATTGTTGTATTCATTCCTAATTGGTGAATCTGGACGTAGTGGGAATTGAATAGGTGGTTGATTCAAACATTCTTGGTATCATTCCTCTCTGATTTTTTCTCTTAGTTCAGATTTCTATCTATTTGAGATTGTCATGGGGTGCAACAGAAGCTGGTAGGTAGGTTGCTCATCATCACTAGAATCCTAATAATTTCAAAAAATATATTTTAACATGATTAGTACAATATGGATGATATAAATTAGTAAGAACATGAATGCATGATTAATTGGTTTGAATTTGAAATAACTACATTATACCAAACAATTATTACCATCATTTTCCTAGGATTGTGGCTAGAAGATGGCATGTTACGATTGTCAGGGTGAAGCGACTGTCCATTTTAATCTACCAACCGCGCCTTACGGTATGCTACTCCTGATAAGAGCTTCTGATGTTTTGAAACTGTTTGAATATTTTGTGCATATGAAATTGATTCTGAATCTGCGTGAACATGCAAATTTGTATACATTAATTTTATTCAGTTGATTGACATGGATAAAAAAAATCAATTAGATAATGAAAATATAAATAAAACCTAAAGTAATTATGTCTAGAGATGGATAGGGAGAACTCTGCGATGGAATTTGAGAAACATTATGGAACGAGTTGGATTTTGAAGAATTCTCTATTTGATATAATTATGAGATTTTCTCCCTGCATTTGAGCAAAATCAACAATAAATTTTGGTGTACATACCTAAAAGTAATTTCGATGCCTTAAAAAAGGAGTTATTGTTATCGGTGCTAATGTATTTTTAACCTTACCGGTGCATTTTTATTACCGGACGCATAGGTACAGTTAGTTAACAAACGCATCGAATATCGGGGAAAAAATGAAACTTTATTTTTTTGAAGTGAAAAAATAGTGGTAAACTAAAAAATGAGCAGCAAATGACTTTCAGAAATCTAATTTCATAAAAAAAAATTTAAATAGTAAAGGTTATTCATTATTTCATTATTTTTCCAAAAAAATTCAGGGAGGGATTTGCACGAGAGACATTCCTGGAGCAAGAGAGCACTGTGGAGTAGAAAAATACTTTCGAACAACAACATTATTCATAGAATCATAATTTGAAACATATGGTGATTCACACAAAAACCCTGTAGTATAGTAAAAATGTTAAATTTTACTGTAATAATTGTTTTTTTACAGATCCTGTTAGATTTAATACATGCATAGTAAAATTTTTAAATTTTACTGTGCATTTAACTAATAAAATCATTTACAATATCTATTCCTATTTAGATTTAATTAAAATTCAGAAAAAGAGAAAAACAAAAAATTCCATTCCTACGTTAAACCCTTGCTTCTTCTTATTTACATGACTGCAAAAATTCACAATTAGGGATTTTCATTTTAGATTTATATGGTTTGTATTACTATATATATATGCATATGACATATAACTTGCAGGACCACCTAGAGAATCAAATCCCAATCCCTGTCGGCCCTTGCACGATTTAAAAAAAAACTTTTGTTAATTGATGCACACTATTTAATATACCGCATCAATGCACGCTTTTAGTATAACGGACCGGGCACGTATTGAAAAAAATCATTGTTTGATGAAAGCACTTTTCCATTAATTTATGTTTATGTTAATCAGTGCGCCGATATTAATATAACTCACTGGGTCTGCAATTGACAAAGAGCACCATATAATGTTTCTATTGTAGTGGAGGTGTGTTTATAATAATATATCGCACCGTTATTGGTGCTTAAGAGGCAAAAGCCACACCGGGCATTTAATTTAGATATACGCACCATTTTCTTGATTTTCTTTTTTACCTAAAAAGTATGTGATTTATCTATAAAATATATTAATGAATGGTGCAGGTTTTATATTGATAAATAAATGGCTCACAAGAGTTCAAGTAAAAAAAAACCAATAGCACATCTAGAAAAGAAAAAAAAGGGAAGTTCTTTGTAAATTCTGTACAAAAAATATTATTTTTGAACAATATGTAAGTTTAACTAATATGTATTTTTTAGTGTGTATCATGTAGAGCTACAAAATGACGAAGCTCAATAAGATTTGCTCTAATCTAATACTAGAAGAGCGTAAAGATTGACGGAAAAATTGCAGAAGGATGACTCAGGTGAATGAAAAAATATTATTGAGCCAAAACAAGTTTATTTTTTGAATTTTCATTAATAATATACTTAAAAATATTAGATAACATGTTTCAAACAATCCATTATTTCAGATATGTTTAATATTCTCCAAGGACCAACAGCGAAGAAAAGGAATGTTGTTCTAAGAAAAGAAAAAATATAGAACATGCAAATGAAAATTAATTTCTCCTTACCTCATATGGATTGGCATTGGAGGTTAACGAAAGGAGGAAAAAAATTTACAAAACTTTGAGGGATCTAGTAGAATGAATGTATAGACTTTATTTCCACTTACAATGCAAAAATGAATCCAATGATTCCAAGAACCAAATTTTATTTTATCTACAGGAAGAGTTTCCAGAGAATTGGTCAATGAAACATGTCAACCTTTTAATAGCAAAAATGTACAACAAAAAAAATAAGTATTGAGAAATCAATATTCATTTAAATGTTTTTATAGAATTATATGTATATATTACTATAAAGAAATCATTTATAAATATCACTTTGTTATATTTAGTTTTCATATATCAATATAAAAATTAAATAGTTTATTGTCATGCTACTTTTTTAGGAAGGTTATGAAATCTCAAAGGATGAACGAGTTGATATCATAAATATGCAAGTAGGAATGTCCAAAAAGGTGTATAAGGAGATGGTCAAAGAAATGCACATAATTGCATCGCCCGAGGAGCCATCTCAACAACAACGCGCTTCAAATGTAATATGTAATGAATGAATTTTTTGATTAGGTACAAAAGATAAATAATTTAGCATTAAATATTAATTTTCAACTATTTTCTTGAAGAAAAGAGAAGAAAATGGAACCCATTTAGCACATAAAACAGGACAATAAGGAATAAAAGGGTTGATATCTAAGTTTGAGAGTAATTGTTACTTCCTTATAACAACTTAACTAGATTTCATTTTATTATATTTTAAGTTGTTTTACAAAAATCATCATTGAATGTCTTTAAAAAGGTGCTAACATACAAAGAAGAACCATCAGAAGAATTGCTTGACATTGGGTTAAATATGGGTTGTCAGTATATGTTGGTATATCAAAAATTAATTGTGGAATTTGTAAGTATCTATCTTGTTTTACTTAGCTCCGGCTATAATTAGTAGAACAATTATATATATATATATATATATATATATATATATATATATATATATATATATATATATATATATATATATATATATATATATATATTAATTCTATGATTTGTTATGTGGTATAAAAATTGCAGGAAACAAAGTATGGAACTGCGCCAACAAAATAATTATTAAAATAAGGCATGAAATTTGGTTTTTAAAGAATGTATATAGTTCATGAGTCAATTATTGTTATGGTACATTTCTTTTCGATTTTCATTGATGTATATTATTTAATATTTCAATTTTCATTGTTCTCACCAATGTAGATACACCCATTAAACTTTATTTTTATGTTTGTAGATGGAACTTGAAGAAGAAGAAAACAATCAACACAATGGACAAACCAATAAATTGTAAATGAGAAACATGTGCCTTAGGATGAGGATGTAAAGATATTGTGGGCCAACCTTAAATTGGATGCAGAGGTTGTGCAGGGGTGACAACCTCCTGACCATCATTATTTGGGACAGGTTTAAGAGGAGAATATGTTTGTAGTGGGAGTGTAATACCCTGCTAGGTGCATGAGGAATAGGGGATGTTTTGGTTTAGTTTTGCCCGACATTGGGGTTGAAGTTGACCTAAAATATTTACCACATCGGTATGGAGAAACTGTCTTAATTCTCGTGAATTTGCATCGAAATGGATTGACACTCTTGGCCTCCTGTCTCTCCTCACTCCTACATTTTGGTCCATTCTTTCTCTCCCCTACCTCTAGCTGTATTTCTGTTGAAAAAGATCATACTCGAAATGAATTTGCAAAATTTATTCACAAGTAAATGAAAACATGTAATTTATTGTTAATCAAATCAATATATCATATGAGAAGACAACAAAAAGGAATACATGTAAGTGAGAAATTGTATCGCATAGTCGAGATTCAAAGAAAATTGTGCAAACACTCAAAAGGAAAATAAAAGGACTATTTTACTTTTTATAATAATATAAAGGACATACAAAGAAAATTTATAAGTAAAGTAAGATGATCAAGTTGATTTCCATTTGAAATTTACATAGCAAGAGTCGAGTCATTCGTTTTATAGATAAGTATTTTTTTATTTTATTTACCAAGGAATGGAAACATTTCAACATAATATGTCAGCATAACCAATACATAAAATGAGGGCAACGTATGATAAGAATCACAACCACAAATTCGAAAAATATAAATGAAGCTTTGATATTTTACTCTCGCAAAAAGAAACAGAGTTAATACATACAGAGTCATGTAGGAGTTTGATGAATATTTTTTTTTCTTTGTTGGACAAGGAAAATGAATAAAAGGCTTTGTCCATGGTGATACCCATGACGTTTTCTCCAAAGAATAGGTTGTCTCAAATGCTCCCATGTGTTAAAAGGTTAGAGTAACGAAATAATCTTTAATAATAGATTAGGGTTTTGAAAAATATTTTTTGTAATGCTAAAAATCTCTTAGTATTAGAAAATCGTCACGAACTAAAAAAATAAATTCTGAGATTAATTAGGCCTTGATTAACTTGTCATTGTAAATCATGTATATTATAAATAAAAAAAATGAACATAAGGAATGTGGATTTTTGGAATGTACAGAGTTCAAGACTTGTAATGCAAGCTTAAAAGACTTACATATTAAACATATTCATTTGAATGAAAAATCATATATTTCCAGGTGTTATATTCCCAAGGGAATCCTCAATGGAGGTGCATTTAATTCACTTTAAACATTCAATTGCATATTCATAATTTTGTATTCTACTGTTCTTCATGCAACCCGCGTATGTATTTGACTCTAGTAAATGAAAAGCGCATATATCCAGATAATTTAATTTGATATAAATTCCATCAGTGAGTTAAATTAACCATTGCATTATTAGTTCATTAACCATATAGTATGCAGCATAGAATAGATAAATCATAATACATAAGCAACGCACATAGAAAACTAGCATTTTAGGTGGGAACCCAATGTGGGAGAAAACCATTGTTGTTGTTGTCTCGATATTCTTTTTTATTATATAAATAAAATATTCATTACATTTTGTACTAGTGCGAACTCTTACCAGAATGCATGAACCCAACTAAAATAGGATACAACCTCCGCTCATTCTCTAGGACCTATTGGAAGGGAGCTACAACCCCTAATCTCATTTATCGACTCCCACCCCCTCATTGAGGGTTGCAACCCTCAACACTTTGTGGACCTTGTTTCAGAATGTTTCACAATTGATCCACCTATCAAACATCAAAGAGCCTATAGGCCACCTTTCAGAATATTTTCAAACTAGACCCACACCCACAATATCCCCAAAACAAAATGCCAATTGAATTACTGAATTATAGAATCACTGAAGCACTCCGCAGTCATTGAAAATTTTGAACTAATGAACTTTAGAATATATACACTATTGTTTTGAAGCAAACCCGCATATAGACGCATTTCCTATGCATAAAATCTGTGGAAATATCTCAAATCATTGGCTACTAAAACATTTAGATAACTGAATCACTGAATCAAGTATTGAACCAATCATAGATCATTGACACATACCCAGTTACAATTTTACAACATTATGATTGATCAATATTTCAATCCAAAAATAAATCAACCCAATCAAAATTGTAAAATACAAATCATGCTTATCAATACATCATTGACTAAAAACAAAAAATAGAAAAAACACCATTAATTGTCATCATCGAGTAGTACTGCAAACCATGACCATATCTAACTGAAAATATATACGTAGTTTTTATTAAGAAGAAAAATGTATAGTATGCGCTTATCATGTGCAAAACCCACATACATATTTTAACATTCCAAAAAACATATCTCATAATATATGCACGACTCAATAGAAACAAATCTGCGTATGTAGATGACTATTCAGAAGAAAAATAACGTACAAATCTTAAATCTTTGGTACAACCACAACTCACATTCCATAACCTTTATTGTCACATATTCATATCATAACATCATTATAACCACATATATATCATTGTTATATACAAGCATAAATAGATCAAGCAAGTGTATTCATTAGCATTTGCTACACTTTTAGATCTATCAAATCTGAGCCATCTCCTTGCTCCATGGTGAACACCTGTTTCAAATCAAATCACATATGAATAACTCATTCACTTGCACACCCAAGACCTTCATCTCCATTTACTTATATATATTTTTTCCTTATCCAATACCTTAGGTAAATCATTTAGTAAAGTCATTAGTATTTGTTGGTAGGATCAAGTAAACATTGTTGCCCCAATTACTATGGGAAAATACCATGGTAATGACCCATGGTATCCAGATTTTCATGGTTCAGATTATCTATGTGACTTTTTCTTGTAGGACCTACGTATGTATGCGAACTTTCTTCACAGGAACATTGCATAATTTCTCAATCTTAAATTTTTTCATTCATCAATTGAACTGTTATTTCTTTATCTGTATCATCTACAACATTTGTACTAGTTATCGTGTTTTAGTTCCAAAATAGTATTATCACATTGTTGACATCAAGTACATATTTATCAATCAGGTTTCCATCAAGGAAAACACATTAGCCATAATTTCAACAATCTCCCCCTTTGGACTTGATGGAAACTACTATGGTGTTTGGACACGACCTTAAAAAACCTCTAAAATACGAAGTCTTCTCCCCAAACACAAAGCTTCTCTCCCCCTTTGACATCAAGGGAAAAGTGTTGATCCATGCTGAGGGAAGTACTACCCTTGTACTAATAATCATTGTAGGTATGATATGCTAAATATGACTCATGTAATATGCATATTGACAATGCTCCCTCTGAGCATATGTTGTGCCTTCTAAAGATATACAATAAAAATTCAATATTGTTGGACTGAATACATGACTTATCTTATATTAATGACTCTAAGCTCTCATGCTTACATCAATCACCCAATTACATAATGGTGATACATATTTGACCCAACTTTACATCAATGTCCCAGAATAATCGGATTACTTACATGACATGACTTGATCCCAATAGCCCATACATGTTTTAATTTTACAATGCTATATAGCATGGGTCTTTTCATGACCTTTACATTAAGAGACATATATGACACTTAAAACCAAAAACAGGGTCCCAGATGTGGGTGAACAATAAAGGTGGGTGGAAGGCGAGCCCGACAGGTGACACATGGCTCAGCCACATGGTCACGTATGGGCTCAAGCCATGGACATTTATATCTACCAACTGCTCTCAATGCTGGAACATTAAATCACCTGAATGTTGATGCGGCCACCACCCTTTCAAAATGCCTTCGCACTATAGCATTCTGCCTTCACCTTACAACAGTATCTGCCCCTCTGTGGTCTCCGATCCAAGCTCTAGAATGCCCACAGGGAGGCGGTGAAGCCTCTACTATTGCATTGTTCTCGCCCCTGGTCACCACTTCTCACATAGCGTCCGTTGCAGCCTCAATTCTACTCCAGCGCCTTCGATTCCTCAGCCATATTCTCCCACTGCACAACCCTTTATGCCCATCTGCATCCCCAACGCCTCCAATAGCTCCATTATGCCCAGGTGACACCAAATGTGTTGTCGTTGAGGTAGTGGGTGTGGGCATGCGACTCGTCCTCCGTATTTCATCTGCTTTGAGTCTTCTTCTCCATCTTCTGATGAGGTTTTTGGCCACTACCCTGCAACTCATGGTGGAAGAGGCTGAGGTCATGATTCACGGCAGGCTCGCTCTATCTCTCTGGTTAGAATTTCAACATTGTGCCACCCTACCAGTTTCCCATCCCCACCTTTTCCTCTTTTGGAGACACGACCCTCTCCGTCTACTACGAGCTTTGCTCAATTCCACTATACCTACACTCTGGACCGCCCTCACACCACAACTACCATTTCCATCATCTTCAAGGAGGAAGCTTCCCTTGATTCAATCCATAGCCCCAGAAAAAGCTCAAAAAATCCACCATTGACTTGGCTCCTCTTCTGCCCTCGCATAAGTCTGAAGCCCGTCTAGTCATTCAGGGTGCCCCCTCCTCCAGCAGCAATGGCAAGGGAAGCAGCGGCAGTGGCAGCGATAGCTCCGATTGGTCTAGAGAAGAGGGAAGCAAGGGAAATGCACGCACCACCACAACTCCTGAACCATCAGCGCCACAAACGAAGAATGCAGATGAATCCTCTGATGAGTACAGGTGCCTCGTTGTGGAGGAACCACTGCCTTTGCACAACTACACCTAGCTTGAACATGTTTTTTTACTCAGTTCTGTTAATTCTCTGGGTCACTATGTCTCTCTTGAATATTTTAATAATACTCAAGTATTTCTTGTATGAAGCTAGTTTCCCCTATTTGGGCAGCTGCAGTAAGAATGGCTTGACTAGTTTCCCCATCTGGGGTAGTCACTATTTTGATTTTTTGACTTATAATGCCTCTGGAATTGGCTAGTTTAGCGATTCTAGAGGTTATAATCTCCTTGTACCATATGCTATATTAATAGAATTAGTCTTACTTAGAAAAATTAAAAAACCAAAAATAGGCACTTGGACATTTGGCCCAATTTCCGACAGCCACTTTGTCGCTATTCTGACACATATTCGTCACAAGAGCAACAGTTTGAGGTTGGACAAAATGTGGTTAGCCTTAGAGTCGCAATTCCAACACTTCATTCCGACATTTTCCAAACCGTCACTCTTCCAACGTGTTTTAAACCATCACTCTTCCGACGTTCTCCAAACCTTTGTTCTTCTGATGTTTTCCAAACCGTCGTTCTTCTGACATTTCCAAATTGTCACTCTTACGACGTTCAGCTAAGAGTCAGTCTTCCGACATTTATCAATTTTTCACACTACTTTCCAAATTTTGACGATATGTCTTCCGACGTTTATCAATTTTTCACTTGACTGTCGCAATTCTGACGATATGTCTTCCAAATTTTAAATCGTCGCTCTTCCGACGCTTATGAATTGTCGCTTTTCCGATGTAAAAGAAAAAATATTTTAAGAAAATAAATGTTTCTCTTTCCGACGCAAATTTCTTCCGACGCTTATGAAACTTCGCTCTTCCGATGTCTAAAGCATCGGTCTTCCGACGCTTTGATAAAAATATTTAAAAGATAAATAAATATACCCTCGACCTCCTATTTTTGGATGTTGATTATTTTTATGTAGGTCAGATTCCATAGAACAGATTCTCTTTTCGGTGCACAACATTTATCTTGAATAATGTATCGTGCACAACATGGGTGCATCGTGTATTTACTTATATTTTCAGAATAATGGAGTCCAATATGAGGAGAGGATTCTTGTGGATTGCAGATTCTCAGAATTGATGGGCATCTTCATGTTTATATTATAGATTCAAAATTTAATGTTTAGAATTGACCTCTCTCCCCAACGTCATATTTCCATCGATTTTGCAATTGAATTAAACCGATGTAGATTGTAGATTTGCAGATTTCAGGGGCATCTTCACATTTTTATTATAGATTCAACATTTAACGTTTAGAATTAGCCCCTCTCCTCAAAGTCATATTCTCGAGAATCTTCCATAGACTTTTCCTAGAAAATCTAGTTGAACTTATGCTGATTGCAAATTCCCAAATGTGCAATCCCAAATTTTACTAACATGATGCAGCCTTGCAATTTTGTGGAAACAGATATCAAAGAACATATTCCCTTTTAGGTGCACTGCATTTATCTTGAATATAACACTTGGGTTAAGAAAAATATATTGTCTTGAATTATCATGACATTGAAGATCTGAGAAGCGCTTGAATAATTTTTTCCCGGCACCTTTCTTTGAGTAGCCCAACCTGAGTCCAGAATTAACAGTAGTATAATAGCAACAATTGAATTGAATGTAATCTGCAGATAATTTCTCTCTTAGAAATGGCTTGTAATTTTTTCACGCATAGAGAATTTAAAAATAAAAAACATTGTTTGCAACCAAGAATACCATAAGTATGCTTTAGCCATTACCACCGATTTAAAATCCATTACGAAATTTCAAAGCTCAAACCCTCGTTGCAGCTCAAAACTTGTCATTTCATGACAACTACAAGAGGGGGGATTTATAGTGCTAGAAACTTTTTTTTTCTTTTTTTCTTCCTTCTACCTAGAACTTGATGGACTGAGTTTGGTCATCTTTATTTTTTTGAAACGCATAGTGGCCATTTAAACTAACTCAATTGTTCTAACATATCCAATTTCCAGAGGACAAGGGATATTTTGATGGTTATTCATTTTTGGAAGTCTTCATACTTCATTTAATCAATATTCAACAATGTTAAAATGATGATATCCCCAGATACGGAGTACTCCCTCCGCATTAGTCTGAACAAAAATCTAGTTTTTCTGACTCGTAATACTCCATCCACATTAAGTTGAACAAAAATCTAGCTTTTCTAAGTTGTAGTACTCCCTCCACATCAGGCTAAACAGAAAATCTTTCAAAGCAGGAAAATCAGAGTGGATCAGAGTGAAATACAAGACAAAACATTGACAGTAACAATAGAAATCGACTATAAAATGAAAAAAAAACATACGAATAAAAATTATAAAAACCAATCCATCCACGATTCCCATATTCAAATTCACCTGAACACTTCCTAATCATTATAGAAAAAAATTGAAAATCATATGGAAAAATTATTTACAATATAAATACAACATGCCTACCAGGACATGGTCAAACTAAGTGTGGCTATGGATATGTTCCGAGAGGGAACTTTTTTCACATTTCTGGTACAGCAGCATACGCAGCCTCCCATCACATTGGATGAAAATTGTGCGAGCAGAAGCGCTATTTCTGCAGCAATCCCCAGGGCCAGTGCAGGGCTGCTTGGAAGGGTACACTCTCCATGTTCATATGTCACTTCCGAATCCTAATTCACATTAAAAAAAACTAGAAGGAAATCTCAATAATGGAAACCATCATTAGGGGAATTTTGAGGTCTAAAATGGGCCTCCTAAGGAAATTATAAAATAATAGTGGAAAAAATCATATAAGATTTGATGACATCATCAAATTTTAGAGGGAAAAATGAAAAAACTACTTTTTCAACTTATCTCCCAAAGTTTTTACTCAAATTTTGAGTGGGAGTACTCGTTGGATGCGAAATTTAATTCCTCATCCAAGGAGTACCCATGTTGCATACTTTCGATGGGTCCTACTACACGAAAAATGAGAAATACATAAAAAACGTGATTGTAATCACGTTGTTTTATGTATTTCCCATTTTTCATGTAGCAGGGTTCATTGAAAGTATGCGACATGGGTACTCCTTGGATGAGGAATTAAATTTTGCATCCAACGAATACTCCCACTCGAAATTTGAGTAAAAATTGTGGGAGATAAGTTGAAAATACGAGTTGAAAAAGTAGTTTTATTATTTTAATATTTTTTAATATTTTTACCCTTTTATTTAAAAAATGGTAAATCATCCCCCATGGTTGACATCATCATCTTGAATCCTATTGGTTGTTATAAAGTTTATTTTTTTTGTACATTTTTCTTAGGAGGCCCATTTTAGACCTCAAAATTCCCCTAATGAGAATTACATATTTTTTTCCTTACATTGAATGGATGAAGAATTACAGAGTTTTTTTTTTCTTATATTGAATGGATGAAGTAATATAAAGTATATATTGAATGGAGGAAGTAATATAAATTACCATTTGAAGTATATAAGTATGAAGAAGTAATATAAAGTAACGATTGAAGTATATAAGTATCAATTGATTTACAGTGATGTTTATTACCAGGATTGTGTGAGAGGTTAGTTGAGTTTGGATGTTTTTTGTGAAATTGAATTCTTTCAAATTAACTTCCATTTTTAATGTACCAAACTCACAAAAAAACCAGTATTAATTGATCTACAGTGATGTTTATCACCAGGATTGTGTGAGGATAGTTAAGTTTGGATGTTTTTGCGAAATTGAATTTTTTTAAATTAATTTTCATCCTCAATCTACAAAACCCACACAAAAACCAGTATCAATTGATCTATAGTAATGTTTATCACCAAAATTGTGTAAATCTAGTTGATTTTGGATGTTTTTGCGAAATTGAATTCTTTCCAATTAACTTCCATCCTCAATCCACCAAACCCACACAAAAAATGAGTTGACATTATTGCAATCTGAGGATTGTAAACTTGTGCCTTGAAAAGTTAGTTGTACTTATGACTAGTAGATTAACTATGGTGTTTTAGCATAAATGCAATGGATTGAAGAAAAGAACACATGGCATGATATTGTATGAGGATCTACATGTATTATCATGAGTTATTTATTGTTTTTTTGAAGACGTGTCTAAAGTTTGCTCAAGTTTTTTTCTAGTATGGCTGAGAGAGACTATAAATAAGAATCCCACTACCATAATATATGCCATGTGAAGCAAAGAATGAGCTGTATGAAAAACGACTGAGAAAGCATGATGTAACTAGCGATTATGAAAAGTCAAGCTGATCTATGTATATTGTTGGTGTAAATTATCACAAATTTATTGAGTCAAGGGTTTGTTGCATAGGGTTTGATGATATTAATAACTTGAAGTATTATTGTTGTTGGTGTATAATCTTTGTGTTAAAAAATTGTGGTCAGAGGCAGGGTTTTATTAGTATGGTTATGCTACATATGTATAGTTTGTCTATTGTGTCAAAGAATTGTGGTCAGAGTCAGGGTTTTATTAGTATGGTTATGTTGCAGATTTTAGTACCCTAGAACACTGTGTTTGCACAGTTGATCTTCTTGGTTGAGCTGGGCACATGAAAGATGCACTCAACTTTATCAGGAAAATGCCAATAGAACCTAATGCTAGGTTCTATTGGCAATGTATAGTGAAATTTGAAAAACAATGCATCTGGATTTATAGCAGTTTGGGCCTACATGTGATTCTTAAGAAAATTCGGTAGAGCTTGTTTTCAAAAAATACATGCCATTACGAGTTTACAACCACAAATATATTCAAATGAAAATTTGATTATATTGACCCTATATTTAGACCAAGCTTTTTGGATTATTTTTATAAGTTAACTGTGTGTAGACAGACAGACATATAACCCGCCAAACAACATGAACAAAAGCCTCATCTGTGAACACCCATTGAGCATAAGGTTTTATCATTGCATTATATAGAGATGTCAATTGGGTCCACCCTGGGTGGTTAAGAGGAAGAGTTGTTATCCTTTCCCTCCAATCCTACTTTTGATAAGCTTGCCCTTCATTGGTCGGTTAAGATTGGCAAGGTATAATCAATATAACTCTTGCTTAAGTGCTTAAGGATTAGATGAGATAGTTCAAAACATTTAAAAAATCAACGAGCTTGCTTAATTTCTTATTGGTAAGATGAAATGTTTAAATGGGGTAAATCAAGTAGTTTGAGTGGTGATTTGAGTATTATGTCTGAGGTCTTAGGGTCAATGCCTTAGGCTTGCTACCTCTGGTAAGTGAATAAATAGATGACCTAACAGGGATAGGCACGATAATCATTGACAACAGATTTACATTGAGTACCATCTGTGAAATGCAGGGAAGAACCTGGATGTTTCTCCATGAGATTTTTGTTAGAAAAGAGAGAGAGAGGGGGTGCACTTCTACACCAAATGCACAAAACGACACTAGACATATAAATATAATCCAATCGAAGCCAAATTTGGAGGATAATAGGAGTACCTTCCTTTTGGGCGTCATGGCTAGAATTAGCTGGGGCACTCTGGTCATAGCAGAACCCTGAATTGGTAGAGGGACCCACAACTCAAGTTTCATGCCTCCATTGATATAGGTGGAGCTTGAAGAAGACAAGAGAAATCACCCTCTCCTGCTTATTAGGGTTGAACCACATTGTCCTACTACTGCACTGGCCATTGAAGTGCCACAATAATTTAAAACCCTTTTGTTGTGTTCTGTTCCTCGATATATTCTACAATTTGCCCTCAATTCACCTACAGCCTCAGAGTTTATTGGGTTAGTTAAAAGGATAAGAATCCATATCCCTATAATTTGAACAGACCCACAAAAGATAGAGTGCAGAAATTTAGACCTACAACCATCTATATCTCATAACAAAGATAGCGTAGAAGAAAAAATAGCGAATTTGAATGGGGTAAAACAAGGGAAATTCCAATCTAATTCATCCAGAAGAAGAGAGAATTCCTCCACGATTGATTTCTCTTTAGATCTCCCACAGATTTCTGAACATCGGAAAAACTTGAAATATCTCCACTAGCTACTATGGCTTTCGAGCCGTTAATGGAATGTGGCGGCTTTAGAATTTTAGAGCGTCCATGCTTCTGCAAGAATCTGGAAAAAAGCAAGCATCATAGGGAAGAATGGAATCATGGGAAAGAAGGCATAAAGGTTGAACAAGAGGAGTGGGAAAAAAAGATGGATAGGTTGATTAAGAAAATTTGAATAGGTGGAACAAGAGGAGCAGGAAAAAATATTTGAATAGGCATAAAATCTAAAATTTGGTTTCACATAGTCCTAATTCTAAAATCAATCTACTTTTTAAATTAGACCTTTAAGAAAAAAAATCATATCCTAGTTTCTCGATTAGGAACAATGTTCAAATCTAACATCCTTGTGAAGAAGAATGCCAAGGGGTTTTAATTTTCTCCATTGTATTTTATCGATAAGATTATATCTAATCAATTCTAAATTGTACACAAAAATGAAAAGTTAAGGAAGTAGAAATTTATTTTCTAAAGTATGTAGGTTATTTGTATGTTTCCATACATAAAATGGGAACTTTCATTGGGGAGAACATCCACTCATCTCCTATGGTCATTCAACCATGTCAATGATTTTGGCTCTAGGAGGGTTGTATTGTATGAATGATAATAATAATATACATAATGATATGTCACACAATTTTCTTAGTGCATATTCTAATCCTATGCAAACTTTTGAAAATACAAATATTCATATCTAAAATTCTAATGTTCCATATATTGAACCATTATATGTTATTCCTAATGAATAAGTAAATAATTTATGTCAACATACCTAGACATATGCCCAGGAAATAAATAAGTTGTGCATTAATCCATTACTTTTATTTTGTTAGGTAATGTGAGATTTGAGATGAGTTGCATGCCTAAAATGTGATTTGAGTAGCCTTGAACCAATGGCTTTTAAGCTGTCAAAATCACCTAGGGATCACATCCAACCTAGGCCACACCATCCCTTAGTGTGACTGGAATTTTTCCCACATAGTTTCGAACCAATGATTTTCTCGCCAGTGATTGTATCTTACCCATTATTTCACATTCCCCAAGGCACAAATCAAATATTTGGATATATCTTGGATGACTTGTCACATTCCATGACTAGCTTCATGCATATTGAATAGAAATTCCCATCATTTAAGAATTTTTTGGAGGGTTTTCATGACATATTTTTTAGGTTGTTAGGGGTTCGATGAATAGGAGGTTAGGGGTTAGAGGTTTAGGGTTTAGCGGTTAGGGGTTAGGACTAGATAATGACTTAGTGCAGGTTAAGGGGTTAGGGATTGGGGGCTTAGGGGTTAGGGGATTTAGGTACATTTAGGGGTTAGGGGATTTAGGTGCCAGGTCACAAGTATTGTCTGCTAGGAAGGCTTTCCAAAGAAGTTGGCTGGCATCACTATGAAACTATTACAGAATTAGAAGGGAAGAGAAAGGCAAAGGCTCAGGTATCATCTGAGAGAAGGAAGAGATTGGAAAAATTGAGATCAAAAGTAGTGGAGTTAGCCGAAAAGCAGCTTACCCTAGAGATAGATAAGATAAAACTTGACAACATATTGGTCAATTTCCTTGACCCATTATTGGTTATTCAGAAGGAGTATGAATACACCACCATTAATATCAAGGTAACTGGCCCCTAGCAGATCAAGGGCTACAAGTTGTAGTTTTCATCTGAACATCAACATACCACAACCATGCTTACAACCAGGATATGTTTTTTGAGGAGGAGAAATCTCGTCGAGATCAACATCAAGAATCCATTGCAAAAAAAAAGGTACAACTTGTGGTGAATCCAAATGAGCATATATGAATAGCTACAATAGATGTAAAATGTGGAAATTATGGAGGAAAAAGATGAAATTCATCTTCCTTTTGTGTTCGAGCGAGAGGAAAATCAATCATAAATGAAAATTCAAAATTTTCAAGTTGAGCAAGATCAACCAAATTGGGGGCAGAGTTTGGGGAACCTTCGTAAGTGAATGGGGCCTATGTGAAATGGCTATGAGTTATCTATCTCCACACAATCCGATATGCAAATAGTAAACATTGTAGGCATAAGGTTAATTAACCCCACACATAGTGGAGTTAGCGCCCGAAAAGCAGCTTGCCCCAAAGATGGAGCTCTTAGCTTCAACAAAGTATTAGATAAGCTACATGTTGTGCTCAATGAAGCAGTCAATTTTGAAAATGACAAGAAATTATTTGTGAAGATGAGGTTTTAGACTAGAAAGATATAGCTACATAGAAATAATTACACTGTTGATACAATAATAATATAATCTTCAAACAGCCTTCTCACATTCATGATTTGAGTATATAGTGACTTAGACAGAAATAAGAAAACAATTACTTCTTCAAAGCTAATTCGAATTTGGAGGGCTTAGGGGATTGGGGGTTAGGGGTTAGGGGATTTAGGTGCATTTAGGGGTTAGGGGTCGAATAATGAGTTAGTAGTCAAGGGATTAGGGATTGGGGGCTTAAGGGGCCTGACCCGAATGCGTTTGGGCAGGTGCACTCAACCGAAACGATCTGACCTGAACGTGTTTGGGCGGGCACCCTCAAACTAAACAACACGACACGCCCGACCGAGCGAAGGCACAAGGGAGAAAAAAACAAACGGGCCACACGAACGTGCACAAGGCACCCATGTGGTCACAACTTAGCAAATTTGATACAACCAACCTCAAATGTGTTAGGGGTTTAGAGGGTTAAATGTGTTAGGGGTTTAGGGGTATAAGGGGTTAAATGGGTTAGGGGTTGGGAATTAGGGGTTAAGGGGTTTAGGGGTTAGATGTTTTGGGTTTAGGGGGTTAAATGGGTTAGGGTTTTATAGGTTTAGGGGGTTAGTGGATTTAGAAGTTAAGGATTTTAGGGGTTAGGGGTCATTACGAGTTAATGGGACTAGGGTTTAGGGGGTTAAATGGGTTAGGGTTTTAGGGGTTTAGGGGGTTAAATGGGTTTGGGGTTGGGAATTAGTGTTTAAGGGGTTAGGGGTTAAACGTTAGAATGTGTTTCCTTGGGTGGCCTCACACGACATGACTCGACCAGACACAACTTGACACACTTGAATGCGTTTCCTTGGGCGGCCTCACACGGCACGACCTGACCCGACCAGATCACCCGACCCGACCCACCCGAACCGCGTGTTTCCTTGGGTGGCCTCACACTACAAGACCCAACCAGACCTAACCTGACCCGCCTGAATGCGTTTCCCTGAGTGCCATCAATACACGACTCGAACCAACTTGTACGGACATGTTTCCTTGGGTGGCCTCACACAACACGACCCGACCAGACCCAACTCGACCTAACCTGTACGAATGTGTTTCCTTGGGAAGCCTCACATGACACAGCCCGACCAGACCCAACTCGACCTGCACGAATGCATATCCTTGGGTAGCCTCACACGGCACGACACGACCAGACCCAACTCGACCCACCCGAATGCATTTCCTTGGGTGGCCTCACACAGCACGACCTGACCCGACCCGACCCAACCCGACTCGCCCAAACATGTTTCCTTGGGCGCCCTTACAATACGACACGAACCGAACTGACCTAACCCAAACTCGTTTCTAGCTAATTGGGCGCCATCACAAGACTCGACCTGACCCATATGAATGTGTTTCCTTAGGCGGCCTCACATGACAAGACCCAATCACCAGACCCAACCCGACCCACCCGAACATGCTTCCTTGAGCGCCATCAGTACATGAATCGACCCGACCCGTACAAACGTGTTTCCTTGGGCGGCCTCACACAACATGACTCGACCAGACCCAACTCAACCCGACCTATACGAATGTCTTTCCTTCGACGACCTCACATGACATGACCTGACCAGACCCAACTCGACACGCCCGAACACGTTTCCTTGGGTGGCCTCACACGACATGATTTGACCCAACCCGACCCGACTCGACCAGCCCAAACGTGTTTCCTTGGGCGCCCTTACAATACGGCATGAAACGACCTAACCTAACCCGAAATTGTTTCCAACTAGTTGGGCGCCATCACACGACTCGACCTGACTAGTATGAATGTCTTTCCTTGGGCGGCCTCACATGACAAGACCTGACCAGACCCAACCCGACCCTCCCAAATGCATTTCCTTGAGCGCCATCACACGACTCGACCTGACTCGTACGAACATGTTTCCTTGAGTGGCCTCACACAACAAGACTCGACCAGATCCAACCTAACCCGCCCAAACGCGTTTCCTTGAGCACGACTCAACTTGACCCATACGAACGTGTTTCCTTGGGCTACCTGACACATTAAAAAGACTCGACCAGAGCCAACCCGACTCGCCCAAACGTGTTTCCTTGAGTGCCATCAGTACACGACTCGACCCGACCTGTACGAACATGTTTCCTTGGGCAGCCTCACACGTCAACAAGACCCGACCAGACCCAACCCGACCCACCCGAACACGTTTCCTTGAGTGCCATCACATGACTCGACCCAACTCGTACGAACTTGTTTCCTTAGGCGGCCTCACACAACATGACTCGACCAAAACCAACTCGGCACGACCTGTACGAACATGTTTCCTTGGGTGGCCTCACACGACATGACCTGACCAGACCCAACTCGACATGCCCAAATGCACATGGCACGACCTGACCCGACCAGATCACCCGACCCGACCCGCCTGAACCCCGTGTTTCCTTGGGCGCCCTTACAATACAGCACGAACCGACCTGACCTTATAACCCGAGCTTGTTTCCAGCTAATTGGGTGCCATCACACGACTCGACCTGACCCATACGAATGTGTTTCCTTAGGTGGCCTCACACGATAAGACCCAACCAGACCCAACCCGACCTGCCCGAAGGTGTTTCCTTGAGCGCCATCAGTACACGACTCGACCCGACCCGTACGAACATGTTTCCTTAGGCAGCCTCACATGACACGACTCGACTCGACTAGACCCAACTCAACCTGACCTATACGAACATGTTTCCTTGGGTAGCCTCACAAGACATGACCCAACCAGGCCCAACTTGACCCACCCGAATGTGTTTCCTTGGGCGGCTTCACACGGCATGACCCGACCAGATCCAACTTGACCAGCCTGAATGTGTTTCCTTGGGTGGCCTCACACGGCATGACCTGGCCCGACTCGACTAGACCAAACATGTTTCCTTGGGAACCCTTATAATACGGCATGAACCGACCTAACCTAACCTGAACTCATTTCTAGCTAATTGGGCACCATCACACAACTCGACCCGACCCATATGAATGTGTTTCCTTGGGCGGCCTCACATGACAAGACCCGATCACTAGACCCAACCCGACCCACCCTAACGTGTTTCCTTGAGTGCCATCAGTACATGACTCGACCCGATCCGTACAAATGTGTTTCCCTAGGTGGCCTCACACGACACGACTCGACCAAACCCAACTCGACCCGACCCGTATGAACGTGTTTCCTTGGGCGGCCTCACACGACATGACTTGACCAGACCCAACTTGACACGGCTGAACACGTTTCCTTGGGCGGCCTCACACGGCACGACCTGACTTGACACGACCCGACCCGACCCACCTGAACGTGTTTCCTTGGGTGCCCTTACGATATGGCACAAACCGACCTGACCTAACCTAAACTCATTTCCAACTAATTGGGCGCCATCACACGAATCGACCTGACCTGTAATAATGTGTTTCCTTGGGCAGCCTAACATGATAAGACCCGACCAGACCCAACCCGACCCACTAGAACACATTTCCTTGAGTGCCATCACACAACTCGACTCGACCCGTATGAACGTGTGTCCTTGGGCGACCTCACATGACAAGACCTGAGCAGACCCAACCTGACCCACGCAAATGCATTTCCTTAAGCGTGACTCGACCCGACCCGTACGAACGTGTTTCCTTGGGCAGCCTCACACGTCGACAAGACCTGACCAGACCCAACCTAACCCGCCCGAACACATTTCCTTGAGTGCCATAAGTGCACAACTAGACCCGACCCGTATGAACGTGTTTCCTTGGGTGGCCTCACACATTGAAAAGACCCGACCGGACATAACTCGACTCACCCAAACATGTTTCCTTGAGCGCCATCACACGACTCGACCCAACCCGTACAAACGTGTTTCCTTGGGCGACCTCACTTGACATGACTTGATTAGACCCAACTCGACCCGACCCGTACAAACGTGTTTCCTTGGGTGGCTTCACATGACACGACCCGAATATAACCAACTCGACATGCCTGAATGTGTTTCCTTGGGTGGCCTCACATGGCATGACCTGACCCGACCAGATCACCTGACCTGACCCGCCCAAACCACGTGTTTCGTTGGGCACCCTTACAATATGGCATGAATCGACCTGACCTTATAACCTGAAATCATTTCTAGATAATTGGGCACTAGCACACAACTCAACCCGACCCGTATGAATGTGTTTCCTTGGGCGGCCTCACACGACAAGACCCGACCAGACCCAACCTGACCCGCCTGAACATGTTTCCTTGAGCGCCATCAGTACACGACTGACCTGATTCGTATGAATATGTTTCCTTGGGCAGCCTCACACGACATGACCCGACCAGACCCAACTCGACTTGACTTGTACGAACGTGTTTCCTTAGGCTGCCTCACACGACATGACCCGACTAGACTCAACTCGACTCACCCGAATGCATTTCCTTGAGCAGCCTCACATGGCACGACCCGACCAGACCCAACTCGACCCACCCGAATGCGTTTCCTCGGGTGCCCTCACATGGCACAACCTGACCCGACCCGACCCGACCCACCCAAACGTGTTTCCTTAGGCACCCTTAGAATATGGCACGAACCGAACTGACCTAACCCGAACTCGTTTCTAGCTAATTGGGTGCCATCACACGACTCGACTCAACTCGTATGAATGTGTTTCCTTGGGCGGCCTCACACGACAAGACCCGATCACCAGACCCAACCCAACCCACCTGAATGTGTTTCCTTCAGCACCATCAGTACATGACTCGACCTGACCCATAAAATGTGTTTCCTTAGGTGGCCTCAGGTGACACGACTCGACCAGACCCAACTCGACCCGACCTGTATGAATGTGTTTCCTTGGGCGGCCTCACACAACATGACCCGACCAGACCCAACTCGACACGCCCAAACGCATTTCCTTGGGCGGCCTCACACAGCATGACCTGACCCGACCCGACCCGACCCGACCCGCCCAAATGTGTTTCCTTGGGCGCCCTTACAATACATCATGGACCAACCTGACCTAACCTGAACTCGTTTCCATCTAACTGGGCGCCATAACACGAATCGACCCGAGCCTTATGAATCTGTTTCTTTGGGTGGCCTCACACGACAAGACCTGACTAGACCCAACCCGACCCACCCGAACGTGTTTCCTTGAGCGCCATCACATGACTCGTCCCGACCCGTACTAACGTGTTTCCTTGGTGGGCCTCACATAACAAGACCCGACCAGACCCAACCTGACCCACCCAAACGTGTTTCCTTGAGCGCGACTCGACCCAACCCGTATGAACATGTTTCCTTGGGTGGCCTCACACATCGACAAAACTCGACCAAACCCAACCAGACCCTCCCGAATGCGTTTCCTTAAGCGCCATCACACAACTCGACCCGACCCGTACGAACGTGTTTCCTTCGGTGGCCTCATGCGACACGACTCGACCAGACCCAACTCGACCCGACCCGTACGAACGTGTTTCCTTGGGTGGCCTCACACTACACGACCCGACCAGACCCAACTCGACACGTCCGAATGCATTTCCTTGGGCGGCCTCACATGGCATGACCTGACTCGACCAGATCACTCGACCCAACCCGCCCAAACCGTGTGTTTCCTTGGGTGCCCTTACAATATAGCACAAAATGACCTGACTTTATAACCCAAACTCGTTTCCAGCTAATTGGACGACATCACACGACTCAACCCGACCTGTACGAATGTGTTTCCTTGTGCAGCCTCACACGACAAGACTCAACGAGACCCAAACCGACCCGCCCGAATGCATTTCCTTGAGCGCTATCAGTACAAGACTCGACCCGACCCGTGCGAACGTGTTTCCTTTGGCAGCCTCACACGACACGACCCGACCAGACCCAACTCAACCTGACCTGTATGAACATGTCTCCTTGGGCGGCCTCACACGACATGACCCGACCAGACCCAGCTCGACCTGCCCGAACGCGTTTCCTTGGGCGGCCTCACATGGCACAACCCGACCAGACCCAACTCGACCCGCATGAATGCGTTTCCTTGGGTGGCCTCACATGGCATGACCTGACCCGACCCAACCCGACCCGACCCACCCAAACGTGTTTCCTTGGGCGCCCTTACAATACGACATGAACCGACCTGACCTAAACCGAACTCGTTTCCAGTTAATTGGGAACCATCACATGACTCAACCCAACCCGTACGAATGTGTTTCCTTGGGCGGCCTCACATAATAAGACACAATCACCAGATGCAACCCGATTCGCCCGAACGCGTTTCCTTGAGCGCCATCAGTACATGACTCGACCCGACCTATGCAAACGTGTTTCCTTGGGCGGCCTCACACGACACGACTCGACCAGACCCAACTCAACCCGACTCGTACGAACGTGTTTCCTTAGGTGGCCTCACACGACATGACCCAAATCGACACGCTCGAATGCATTTCCTTGGGCAGCCTCACACGGCATGACCTGACCCGACCCGACTCGACCCGACCTGCCCGAACATCTTTCCTTGGGCTCCCTTACAATACGACATGAACCGACCTGACCTAACCCGAACTCATTTCCAGCTAATTGCGTTCCATCGCACGACTTGACTCAACCCATACAGATGTGTTTCCTTGGGTGGCGTCACATGACAAGACCCGACCAGATCCAACCCGACCCACCCAAACGTGTTTCCTTGAGTGCCATCACACGACTCAACCTGACCCGTACGAACGTGTTTCCTTGGGCGTCCTCACACGACAAGATCGGACCAGTCCCAACCTGACCTACCCGAACGCATTTCCTTGAGCACGACTTGAGCTGACCCATACGAACGTGTTTCTTGGGCAGCCTCACACATCGACAAGACTCGACCAGACCCAACTCAACCCGCTCGAATGTGTTTCCTTGAGCGCCATCATACGACTTGACCCGACCCATACGAACGTGTTTCTTTGGGCAACCTCACACGACACAAGTCGACCAGACCCAACTCGACCCGACCCATACGAATGTGTTTCCTTGGGTGGCCTCACATGACATGACCCGACCAGGCCCCTACTCGACACGCCTGAACCCGTTTCCTTGGGCGGCCTCACACGGCACGACCTGACCTAACCTGACCTACCCGAACCACGTGTTTCCTTGGATGCCCTTACATTACGGCATGAACCGACCTGACCTAACCCGAACTCATTTCTAGCTAATTGGGTGCCATCACACGATTCGACCCGACCCATTATACGAATGTTTTTCCTTGGGCGGCCTCACATGACCAGACCTGACTAGACCCAACCCGACCCACCCGAACGCATTTCCTTGAGCGCCATCACACGACTCGACCCGACCCGTACGAACATGTTTCCTTGGGCAGCCTCACACGACAAGACCTGACCAGACCTAAACTGACCAACTCGAACGTGTTTCCCTGAGCACGACTCGACCCGACTTGTACGAACGTGTTTCCTTGGGTGGCCTCACATGTCGACAAGACTTGACCAGACCCAACTTGACCTGCCCGACCGTGTTTCCTTGAGCGCCACCATCACACGACTTGACCCGACTTGTACGAACGTGTTTCCTTGGGCAGCCTCACATGACACGACTCGACCAGACCCAACTCGACCTAACCCGTATGAACGTGTTTCCTTGGGTGGCATCACATGACATGACCCAACCAGACCCAACTCGACACGCCTAAATGTGTTTCCTTGGGCGGCCTCACACTACACGACCTGACCCGACCTGACTCGACCTGACCCACCTGAACCACATGTTTCCTTGGGCGCCCTTACAATATGGCACGAACCGACCTGACCTAACCTGAACTCATTTCCAGCTAATTGGGCACCATCTCATGACTCGACCCAACCCATTATACGAATGTGTTTCCTTGGGTGGCCTCACACAACAAGACTCGACGAGACCCAACCCGACCCGCTCGAACATGTTTCCTTGAGCACCATCAGTACACGACTCGACCCAACCGGTACGAACGTGTTTCCTTGGGTGGCCTCATATGAAACGACCCGACCAGACCCAACTGGACCCACCCAAACGCGTTTCCTTAATGGGCGCCCTCATATGACCCAATCACACGACCCAAAACATTGTTCCTAAATGATAAAACTGATCACATGACCCTACACATTATTCATAAATCCTAAAATATAACTCCCAAAACCTAAACCCTAAGATTGTTCCTAAACACTAACAACACTTTCCTCCCAAACATCGCAGTATCGACACTTGACACAACTGTCGCAATACAGACACTTGTTATAACTGTCTCAATACCGACAGTTATCTCTGTAATGTCCCAATATCGACGCTTTTCCCTCAACCTTCACAATACCGATGTTTTGTTCCAAACGTTGCAATAACGACACTTAGCTCTAAGTGTCGCAAGACCGACACTTTTCTCCAATCCATCGCAATACCGACGCTTTTCTCCCAACTTTCACAATATCGATGCTTTGTTCCAAACGTCGCAATAGTGACACTTAGCTCTAAGTGTCGCAAGACCGACACTTTTCTCCAGTCTGTCACAATTTTGACGCTTTGCACCCAACTGTCGCAATATCGACGCTTTGTTCCAAATGTCGCAATAGCGACACTTAGCTCTAAGTGTCACAAGACCGACACTTTTCTACAATCCGTCACAATTCCGATGCTTTTCTCCAAACGTCGCAAGACCGACACTTACCTCTAAGTGTCGCAATACTGACACTTGTCTCCAAATTTTGATATAACGACAGTTGTGGGTGAGATTTGAAAAACTAATAAAAATTGGTAAAATTTCTGACATTTGGTCAAAAGTGTCATAAATTTGACCAAATTTACTTGTGAACATCTACATAATAAAGAATTAATTTAAGATAGGAGAGTGTAGCATCAATCTCCTTGATATCATCATCATGTGATGCAATGTTTCCAAGAATCACCAATCAACTGTAGCATCAGATTGTGTAATCAACCTTTGTCAACTCATCCCCTTGATCTCATGATGTCAAGGTCAACACTCTCTCTCCACATAAACGTAGAGCTACAATCCTCAAGCAACAATATCAAACACCATAGGCAACATGTACATGCATCAATCACATATGTGAAAACGAAGAGAACCTTCAACATCACAAATCATAGAACTGATTGACAACATCATCAACACATTTGATGGACATAACATATATATCTTTCTTGTCAATATAAATAGGATTAACCACATTAACCAAGTGCAAGACATCATCAATAACTTCATCACATGCAATCCATGCATCATTGATAACTAATGAAAATAGCATGTGTCTTCATTAGTAATGGTAGTAGTAACCACACATTCAAATTACTAGCAATGATATGTACTCATCATAATGAAACATCATGAAACAAGTAGTGCTCAAGAAAACATATTGCCAATAATAAACTATTAGAAGCATAAAATATGCTCCCCCAGAACCTGTGCCAACTTTTCATCATCAACTTTGATCTCATCCATCTCATCAATCAACAAATGACCTGAAAAACCATTTCAACAATATAATATCAAATCATAACCTTATCATGAATCAACATATTTTCTAAGAAGCGTATGGGAATCATTAATAATATGCAACAAATTAATTCCAGAACCAAAATACAAATAATGAACTGATGGAAGAACAAGAGAAGCTCCCCCTGAATTTGTCCCACTTCTTTTTCATTATTGAGAAGCATATATGATTGTATGGATCAAAAACCTCCTATACATGTGACTCTATTTCATAAGACCCACGTACCCAAAGTGAATTGCTGGTGTTGACAGCTACAACTCCCATGAACATGACATTTTTTTTAGAACAATTAGCAAAGTAAGGAGGTAGGAATCACTCCTAATTTTTGTTTGAGATATTCAAAGGAATCACATGGAAGAGGCTTGGTAAATAAATATGCAACTTGTTACTTTGAAGGAACATATTCCAACTTGACATTTTGTTCAAGCACTTTCTCTGTAAGAAAATGGTATTTTATTGGGATGTGCTTAGTTTTTGAGTGCATGACGGGATTTTTAGAGATGTGTATGGCACTCGTGTTGTCACACAGAATTGGTACGGGTTGAGGGCAAGTGAATTGAATGTCCTGAAATGTTTGGATCATCCATATAAGTTGAGTACAACAAGATTCATCATCAACATATTACGCTTCAACAGTTGATAAAGCAATATAAAAAAAATTCTTACTGAACCAAGAAACTAGGTGAGGTCCCAAATACAATGCTCCTCCACTAGTATTTTTGTGGTCATCAACATTACCTGCCCATTCTGCACCTGTGTAAGCATGAAATGAAAAATCTGTGTTTTTTGGATAGCACAAACCAAAATATTAAGTGCCTTGCAGATACTTGAATATCCTCTTCACTACTTTGAGATGTGTTTCTTTAGGATTTTCTTGAAATCATCCAACTAGGCCAATTGCATGGATAATTTATGGTCTTGTACCAATAAGATAGATCAAGTTGTCAATCATAGATCTTTATTTGGTTTGGTTAACTGTAGGAGAATCATCATTTTGGCTGAGATTCCAACCTATTATAATTGGTGTGCATACAGGTTTGCAGTCTTCCATTCCATATTTCTTCATAATTTGCTTGAGATGCTTGGTTTGAGAAAGAAAGATACCATATTTAGTTTGATGAACTCGAAGACCAAGAAATTATGTTAGCTCACCAAGTAAAGACATTTCAAATTACTTTTTCATAGCTGAAGCAAATCCTTGAGTCATAGATTCAACATTTCTTCCAAATTTGATGTCATCTACATAAACCACTACTATCAAAAGTTTGTATTTGTCAAATTGTATATATAAATTTATATGTGTGTTTCCTTACTTGAATCCTTGTTTTTGAACATACTTGACAGAATGATAATACCATGCACGAGGAGTTTGTTTTAACCCATACAATTCATTCTTAAGTTTGCAAACAAGATTTTTATCATTTCCAAATACGAATCCTTCATGTTGTTAAATATAAACTTCTTCTTATAGATCCCTATTTAAAAGTGCAGATTTAACATCCATTTGATATATCTTAAAGTTATGAAAGCTTGAAAATGCACAAAAAATTCTTATGACTTAAAGTGTAGCTACATGCACACATGTATCTTAAGAGTCTATCCCTTCCTATTGAGCATATCCTTTTCGTACAAGTCTTGCTTTGTTTCAAATTACTTCTCCATTTCCATTTAGTTTGTTCTTAAACACCCACTTTGACCCAGTTACATTTTTATTATGAGGCCTTGGTACAAGTACTCATCTATGGTTATTTTATATTTGATCAAGTTCTTCATGCATTTCCTCAACCCAAAATTCATCTATGCTTTCTCAATTCACATTTTGAGGTTGAGTTGTGGATAGTAAGGCTAAGTGACTAGGTGATCCAACAAAATGTATTCTAGTTTGTATTCCTGCTTTCTTATCACCTAGAATTTGAGATTCATGATTTTTTTTCTGAACATGCCTTGATGGATTCTTTTATGACATACATATATTTTCACTTCCTCCTTCTAATGCTTCTCTTTCTTCTTATCCTAAATTTTTTTGGATTTTAGTAGAGAGAGGTTCGTCATCTACGTGTGCTTCCATTTTGGTACCTATGGATGCTTCATCAATCACAACATATATACTTTAAAAAATATTTAGGAACCTTTTATTATAACATTTATATCCTTTTCTTCTGGAAGAGTATCCAAGGAGGATTCCTTCATCAACTCTGGATTCAAAATTTTGAGGCTTATCATCATTTTTATTTATGAAACATTTTCTTCCAAAGGTTCTAAAGGGTTTGATAGTTTCAGGCTTCCTATAACAGAGTTAATATGGAGATTTATCACTATTTACTCGAACATGATGATTGTTAAGTATATCCACGGTTATATGTATTTCTTCTCCCCAAAAGGTGTGAGGTGTTTCTGACTCATCAAGCATGACACATGCCATTGGTTGAGTTGTTTTGTTCATTCTTTCTACCACTCCATTTTTTTGAGGAGTTTTAGCTATGGAAAATTGTCTTTTGATGCCATGCTGTTCACAAAAATTGAAAAATTCATCTGATATAAAATATCCTCCTCTATTAGATCTAATATGTTTTGATTTTTAGTTCTAATTCATTTTCTGCCAAAGCCTTTAATATTTTAAACTTTTTAAATGCTTTATTTTTATACTTTAGAAAACCAACCTAGCACATTATTGTAAGGTAATCAATAAATAGAATGAAGTATTTCTCACCACAAGGAGGCCTCTTTCACATAGGTCCACATAAATTAGTATGAACAAGTTAAAGGGGTTTACTTAAAGTGCATTCTTTAGCTTTAAACTGAACTCTGGATTTCTTAACAGATTGAAATTATTTTCACATGCTATTTTTAGGTGGAGTAATTTTGCGAAAATCACAAAATGATCCCATTGTGCTTCATTTGTATAGTTGAGAAAAAATTAGGTGTCCCAATGTTTTAGGCCAAAGCAAGCTTTCTTCAGATTCTCTTAAAAACATTCGCTCTTTGTCGCCTTCTAGGATATAGACATTGCCTGGAGTTTGGTTCCCTTAATTATGATCTTACATGTATCCAAAATTCTTATTATGCAATTCTCTGATCTGAAAATAACTTCATGCCCCTGATCACACATTTGACTAACACTTAACAAATAATACATTCTCATCATTGACCTTTTCTTTAAAAAAAACAAATCCTTTTCATTTAATAGTCGCAGGTGATTTATTACCAAAAGTCACATTCTTTTATTTATTAATTTCATTAAAAGAAAAAAAATTATCTCTCTCACATGTCATATGATTTTAACACCCGCTGTCAATGTACCATAGATTCTCTTGATCTCCTGCATACAATGTTAGACCACAATTCTCAGATGAAGTAATTTTATTTTTCCATACCTTGGTAGACTTTGTCCTATGTTCATGTTGATAAGATGAATTCATCATGCTTCTACATTTTGTTTATTCATGATCAAAGTTATTTTAGATAGAACATTCAACTTCATTCTCAAGAGGGGAAAAAGGATTATAATAAGCCTTCTTTTTCTAGTTTGTATTATGATGTTTTATTGCTTCTCTAGTCATACGCGTTCTATAAGCAGCATCATGAACTGATTTGTGACCAAATTTGTGACAAGTGAAGCATTGACCATTGAAGTAATAATATCTAAGAGTATAATACCTTTTTTAGTAGCTTTCCTTTTGTTTGTGGATTTTTTTTTTTTTGCATGAGAAAGATTTGATCCTTCATTCTTTTGTTGATTCCTGTAATTCTGATGATTGCTTCCTTTTACTACATTGATGTAGCTTTTGTACCTATTTCAAAAAATTTCATAGGTTCTGATGTTTCACCATTTCGATTTGGATTGTATCCAAGACTTGTCCTGATTAGTGGAGAGCGTTGCACTTTAATTATTTCTTCTAAAGTTTTAGATCCTTTAACAAATATAAGATTTAGAGCCTTTGTTTTCTCCTTTCTTAGACCCACAATTTCAAGTTCCAAGTTTTCACAGTGCCATTGTCTTTCTTGGAATTTTTTCTTCAAATATTCTTCAAATAATTTAGCTTCCTCTAGAAAAATCCTTAGTTGAGTTATTTATTCAACAAGGGTGTTTTCTTTATGCATACTTATTTCCTTTACTTGATTCTTGTTTATGACCCCGATTCTATCAATTTATTCTACATCATCCATAAATATCATCAAATTCATCTACACATTGTTCTTCAAATTCCATAACTAATTGACAATCCTAGTCTCACTCATCATCATCATTATTGGAAGAATATTCACTATCTTCATGAGTATAAAATTTTTTCTTGCTATCAAAACTTCTTTTTACATTCTTCCCATTTTCAGTATTTTCCTTATAAGGACACTTAGTGGCATAGTGACCTACTTTTCCATAGGAAAAAACATTTAAAATGATTCATTAGAGGAAATTTCAACTCAAAAACAACCACCTAAGGAAAAATTAATAAATTAATAGAATAATGTCATCTAGACAATTTTTGAGTATATCATTTTTATTATTTTACTTTTATCAAAATTATCGAAATAAATTCCATGTTTATTAAAATAATTGTATATATATTTTTATATTTAAATTTATTTATTTAACACCCCATGATTTACACTTCATTAAAAATACACAAAACCCATGATTTACCCTTTATTAATAATATTCTTGATAGTTTAACTTTTATATATTAGGATATTAATTTAATTTTTAATATTTAGTATAGTTTTGGGTCACTTGGGCACCATACATGCTTAACGTAGGTAAATTATATTATTAAAAATAAATTGGTGCCTAGTCACACATGTATGTCTCCTAAATTTTAAAGAATTTTGATTGGCTTACACATTATGACATGGAAATTCAATGTTAAATTTTTAAAATCAAATTTCCTCTAATGCTTACCTTTGAACCTACTAGTTCCTACTTGAAGCTTCTTTACAAAATTAACTTCTTCTTCATCTCGAATGTAACATGTTTCCTTAGGATCTTATTTTTCTTTCCCTTTGTTTGTGCATTTGAATGTTGCTTCTCTAATACATGATGTACACCCTTTTCTCATCTCATAAGCTTTCAAGATCCCATGGAGCTATTCAATTGTGATTTTCTTCAAATCCCACATTTTTTCAATGATCGGGAATTTGGAATCAAATTTTGGGGTTAGAGATCTTAAAATATTTTCAAAAATAGTAGAATCCTTTATTTCGTCACCAAGATTTTTCATTGAGTTAACAATCTCATCTAGTCTAAGAAAAAATCTTGTAATACTTTCATCATCATGCATTGTAAGAGTCTCATATTGAATACTATATGTTTAAAGTCTAACACTTTTTACCTTAGTGTAACCATCATAGCTTTGGAAAATATTGTCCCGTATTTCCTTTGCAGTATTCAACTGCATTACTTTCACAAACTCAAATTTACCCAAACTTCCCGGGATAAAATTGACAACCTTTTCATTCATCTCATATTGTTTCTTCCCTGCATCATTATGGGAATATAGGTAGGGTATTTATATCCACCTCCAACAATTTCCCATATATTAGCTCCTAGTCCCTGCAAATATGATCTCATTCTGACTTTCCAAAATACAAAGTTAGTTCCATTAAACAAAGGTGGATTAATAGAAGATAATCCCTCTTGATTTCTTATATTGATGGATCTCCCTTTAAGCAATCAAGTTTCTTCTGAGAGACTTTCTCTAATACCAATTGTTAGGAAAAATGCTGAGGGGGGGGGGGGAGGGGATTAATTGGTATTTTGATTCTCCTTAAAATTCCAATTCCATATTCATAATTTTTTACGCTATTGTTCTTCATGCAACCCGTGTATGTACATGACTCTAATGAATGAAAAGCACACATATCAAGATAAATTTAATTTTATATAAATTCTATCAGTGAGTTAACTTAACCATTACATTATTAGTTAATTGACCAAAGAGTATGCAGTGAAGAAAAAATAAATGATAGAACATAATAAACACACATAGAACACCAAGATTTTAGGTGGAAACCCAATGTGGGAGAAAACCACTATTTTCGTTGTCTCTGTCTTATTTCTTATTATATAAATAAAATTTTCATTACATTTTTTATTGGTGGAAACTGTTACCAGCATGCATGCACCCACCTATAGGAGGATAGAACCTCCACTTTTTCTCTAGCACCCATTGGAAGGGAGCTACAACTCCGTAATATCATTTATTGTATCCTATAAGAAGGGAGCTCCTACTCCCTCACTGAAGTCTATAGCCTTCAAAACCTTTTGGACCTTTCATAATATTTCACATTAGATCCACCTCTTAAAAATCAAACAACCTGTAGGCCACATTTCATCATATTTTCAAACTAGACCCACACCCACAATAAGTTGAAATAAAATTTGCAACTCAATTACTAAATTATAAAATCACTAAAACATCATTGAAGCACTATGCAATAATCGCAAAATATGAACTGATGAACTTCAGAATATATACACTATTTTTCTAAAGCATAAAGGTGTATATACATGCTTCCTTTGCATAAAATATATGAACAGATCTCAAATCACTGACTACTAAAACATTTAGCTAATTTAATCACTAAATCAACCACTCAATCAAGTATTGAACCAATCACAGCTCATTGAGCGATACTCATTCACACTTTTGCAATATTATGATTGGTCAATATTTCAATCTGCAACTAAATTAGCCCAAACAATAGTGCCAAATACAAATCATGTTTATCGAGACATCATTAACAAACAACAACAAACAGAACAAACATCATCAATCGCCATCATCAAGTAGCATTTCAAACCCTGACCAAATATAACTCATAATATATATGTGATTGTTATTAAGAAGAAAAATATATATACATTATTATCATGTGAAATACCCATGTACAAATATCAACATACTAAAAAACATACCTACTAATATATACACGACTCAACAAAAAGACATTCGCATATGTATGAGACTATTTAGAAGAAAACCAACGTACAAATATTAAATCACTGAAACATACCTTCGGTGCAACCACAACTCACATGCCACAAAATTCATTGTCACATATTCATATAATAACATCATCACAACCACATATCTATCATTGTTAGCTACAAACATAAATAGATAAAGCAAGTGTATTCATTAGTCTTTACTAAAATATTATATCTATCATATTTGATCCATCTCCTTACTCCCCGTGCATACTTGTTTCAGATCAAATCAAATTTGAATAACTCATTTAATTCACACCCAACACCTTGATCTGCATCTCCTTATACAATTTTTTCCTTATCCAACAACTTAGGTAGATCCTTTGGTAGAATTTTTAGTATTTGTTGAAAAGATCAAGTAAACATTGCCACACCCATTACTATGGAAAAATATCATGGTAATGGCCCCTCATACCCATATTTCCATGCTTCAAATTATGTAGAGAAATTTTTGTCATAGGACCTGCGTATGTACACAACCTTTCTTCACAGGAACTACATATAATTTCTCAATTTTCACTTTTGTCATTCATCTATAACTGAATTTCTATTTCTTTATCAATATCATCTGTAATGTGTGTACCAATTATCTGATTTTATTTCCAAAATTATATTATTACATTGTTGACATCAAGTACATCTTTATAAAGCAGGTTTCCATCAAGGAAAACACATTAGCCATAATGCCAACAAAATCTATAGTTTGCAAGCCTTAAAGACGAAGCAAAACAAAAAAAAATAATCATGCAGAGCAGTAAGGGTAAGGAAAAATTTTAACCAGTAGAATAAAATTGTCTTTCTTTTCAATATCTATCCAAGAGTTAAAAAAAAAAGGATAATTTGAGGTTGAAAAATAATCACGCAAAAAAATTTAACTAAGAAATGGGAGAAGGGATTAAAAAGGGAAGAATTGAAATGATTCCTAATCTAATAAACAATGATACCAGTAGAACCAAAAGACCTAGAAATTTGACAAGTTTGAAAACTAAAAAATCTAGTTGGCATCCACAATTATTACCTTTTTTCATCCTTCTGGTTTAGAGCTAGGGTTTTTTGAAGTTATTTACAAAGAGATAAAATTATAGAAATTAGAAAATTATATACCCTACGAAGGCTTCATGGGAAAATTAAAATGGAGGTGAAAGTCGAGGTAAACATGGTAGTGGCTTGTAAATGCAGTAATAAAAGTAAAAAAAAAATGTGTTACAACATATAAAGAGTTAATACACAGAATGTGAGATTTTGGATTCCATATCATTGGATCAATTGAGCATGAGCCAATACTAGTGTTCCAACATATAAGACCTCATGCTGAGGAAGGGTGAGTTGGCATTATGGAGGAGAAAATAATGTGTAGTGCGTTCAAGGAGGAAAAAAACATTTAATAGAGATTTATGCTATGATCAATGCAATTGACTTGTAGGATGAGACACTATAAAAATACATGTAATGAACTCAATCGAACCAATCATGTCATTCAACAAAGCCTACGTGTATGACAAAGTCATTTCTAAACTCGAATTGATCCCACTATCAACTAAAATCAATGCTATATTGAGTAATGTGTTTAATATTGTTATTAATTTCAACCTAGAGACATATCACTTGTAATCATTCCCATAAATTTTGTTGTCAAACCAGCTCCAAAAATAGAAGAAAAGAGATATCAACACCTTATAAATAAGCCACTTCGAGGGGGAAACCTCCAATACATTACATGAATGAAAAATTCTTGGATGATAAAAATGACATAACCTCCTTTCTATATATAGGAGTCCATGGGGCCACAATGTAATCCTAGTGGGGCCACAATGTAATCCTAGCCGACCTAACAATAATAATGTAAGGGCACAATAATAATGTAAGGGCACAATAATAACAATATGGCGGTTTTAGGAGTATAAAAATAACAATAAAGGGGGCTACACTAACATGATAAGGGACTACACTATTAATATAGGGACCTAAAATGCCCCTCTCCTTCAAACAAGTGTTGTCCTCAATGCTTGATTATTTCTTGATGCTTTTGTATAAATTCTCATCCTCCCATGTGGAATCTTCTACAAGAAATTTATTCCAGTTGTTGAGATACTCTGAAATTGATCATACTTGTTGAGTTCTTATTTCTATGACTGCTTCAGAACTTCTTTCGATGTGATGTTGATCGTCCTGTTGTTTCATTAAATTCTGCACCAAAGTTAGGTTATCCTTTGAGAGTTGGAGAACTTGTTGTTGATGCTCGATGTGATCTTCCACTAATTTATCATCCATATTAGCTATTATTTGATCCTTCAAACCATCCAAATTAGCCTCCATTTCTGCTTTTAAACCATCTATGTCATCTTCGGTTGCTCCTCGTAAGATCGAAATTTGTTGCACTTGGTACCATAATTTTGATATCTCGTACTGCAATTCTTCCTCTTCATGCATCATAGTATAGCTTTTTGAGGGATTAATAGGTATGGAATTATTTTTAGGAGGCATTTCATAACCCAATACTAAAATATATGCTCAATGGGCCCTTGGAATCACTTCAAACTGATTTTTGTTTCTTTGCACAAAACTTATGCAATTCGGAAACAAATACACACCTTTTTCTTGCTTTTGAGGAGCTCGATATTGAAACTACATTATCTGTCCGATTTCAGATCTTCAAAATCTAAAATTTGTCTTTGTGGTGGCCCTCTGAATCCTCTTTCAAATTCCACAGGTCTGACATGATTTGGATTCTTCAAGGAAAAGTTATTCCCATTCTCCCACAATGACCTAGTTATGTACTAGTTTAGTAGAGTAAACTTGTACGACTTTCCATGTGTCACTGTTTCCTCCTTCGGCTCTAAAATTGATAGACAGAAAGCTACATTCCGTGTGCTTGCAACCATTTTTTACAGAATTCCAATCTAATGCTTAGAGAGATAGCTATGAATATTTTCCCACGATCACCTCTTTGAGATGCAATTCAGAAACCTAAAAAAGCACTAACTTCCACAGATCATATCTCCAAAAATATTGCGAACCAAGATCTGAAATTTTGCGACGCTGTTCCTCGGGCTTTCGGCTTCGCACTATAAAAATTTCAGCTTCTAATCCTTTGTATAAAACAATTTATAGGTAACATTCCATGATGACCTGTTTAGGTTAAATTCAGGAGCCTACAAAATGACCTAAATTCCACAGATCATATCTCCAAAAATATTGCGAACCAAGCTCTGAAATTTTGCGATAATGTTCCTCAGTATTTTTGCTTCGCACTCTAAAAATTTTAGCTTCTGAACCTGTTGAAGCCTAGAAAATATCTTCTTCAAACATTGGGGAAAACCACCCGGTCGGGACCTTAGGACAGCTCCTTATCCGTTTGGTATGGTGGCTCCGACTGAATTGAAAGGACCAGTTTCCTTATAACTAATGGGTTGGTGATGGGTTGATTTGGATGATATGGAAACAACTGCACTTTGTTGAGTTGGGGTTTCAGAAACATGTGATTGAATATGAGATGAAGAACTTATATCACTTACTGATTCCGATTGAGTTCTTTTTGACTTGACTCTCCTAGGTAAAGGGAATTCTTTCGGAGAAATACCAAGTTTTTCACTTTGAAGCCTAGTAAGAGGTTTTGAAGGAATAAATTTTGAGCTTACACTACCTTCAAATATTTCAGACTCATCTAGAGATAATGAGAATCCTTTCAATTTATGAATTAAATCCTGTACTTCAGGAGACTCAGGATTTTGATTGTCTGATTGTTTTGAGATTTTGGTAGTGGGTGTCTGAATACTCTTTTCAATTCCTTCTCTAGGATTTTGTAATTCAGAAGAAATTGAAGAAGTTAATGAGGGTGTTTTTCTCTCAGAATGGCTTGTGGATAAATATTTACTTGCCATTCATAGCTCATGCCCTCCTTCTAGCGCCAAACATGTTGAAGCCTAGAAAATCTCTGCTTCAAATATTGGGGAAAACCACCCGGTCGGGACCTTAGGACATCTCCTTATCCATTTGGTATGGTGGCTCCGACTGGATTGAAAGGACCAGTTTCCTTATAACTAATGGGTTGGTGATGGGTTGATTTGGATGAGTGAAAATGAGACTAAATAACTAAAATTAAACTATCTAATTTAATCTAAATACTGATAAAGAAATTCTAAAATTAACCCGGGTATCATATATGAATACAACTTAAAATTGTTCCAATTGAACAATAACCATAAAAATGTATTATCATTAAATTGAAATGTGCAGAAACAAATAAAGATAACTTTGTTTAAGAAATTAAATAGAGTTATATTTTCATATTGTATTCATCATTGTATATCATCTACATACACTTATGAAAGATAACATTTCAATTATACTAAAAAATGATATATAAAGAAACGTTGTGAAAACCAAATATATATAAATGATAGCAAATTTTAAAAGAATATCATAAGACAAAAGAAATCAATAGTGGACAGATAGAAATACCTTATCCATCTTGAAAGATTTCAAATGAAATCTGATACTCTAATCCAGTAATTTTGATGCAAAATCAAATCCAAGGTGCAGAAATGCAACACTTTAAAGATAATTCTGCATAAAATCACCAGATATGATCCTTTATAAAATATAAGAGGAAATGGAGTACATAAATGTAATCTCCAAGTCAAAAATATTATAAGTCAGGACCCTTCTCTAAATGCATGAGAAGGGTTTAAATACTACTTAGCTAAATCTAAAAATAGTTTATTACAAAAATTAAGGATTCGGCTTAAATGGCTGTCCTTTTCCTAGGCAAAATACAGTAAAATTAAAACTAAATATAAAAATAAAGACTATTTAGTCACTACTTATGAACTTGATCTTTAAACTTGCAAACCTCCAGCATTGTTTTGAGGAGAGGTGGTTGGCCGACTTCAGATTTCAACTGTCCTGAAAAGACAGAATCGACAAGTGTAGGTACAATCTTCTCAGTAGAATTAATGATGCAATTAAGCACACAGTGTTTACTATGTGGTTTCACTAGGTATGTCTAGTAAGAATCCCAGTTTAACCTTGTCAATCCTTGGATTGATTTTTCTTTTTCTTCTGCCTTTTGTCTCCATTCTGTTTGCAATTGATGCACCTGTTGAAGATATCCTGGAACAGTTTCTGAAATCAAATTTTCTTTGTGTAAATTCTCATTTACACAGTCAGTAAGACTATTTGCTGCTGTATCCGACTCCTCTGCTTCTTTCTCTGCTCTTCTGATTTGTGCATCCCAGTCATTGAAAAGGATTTCTTTATGGTTTTCATTAATAATTGGTGCACCAGCTTTTCTTCCTTCTTCTGTTTTTTTCCATACCGAATAATCAGTAACTTTTTCATTATTTAGATCGTAATCATTTCGTAAATCTACGACATGATTAGTGATCTTATCACTTTCTTGACAGAAAGAATTCCATTGCAAGATTTTTTGGCATAATACTTCTTCTTGTTGCAGTAGTTGATTGTTTAAAGAAATAGTTTCTGAAATAAACTCTGGAAGCTTAGGATCATCTTTGTGCTGATCTTGGATAATCTGTATTTGTTTTTCTTTATCAGCCAAAATTTTTTGATGTCCAATTTGCATTTCTTGAAGTTGTTGCTGTAACTTTTCAAGTTTCATCTGTGCTTCATTATTGGCCTGTACCTGTTGCAATTGCTGTTGCAGGACTTTTATCTGTTCTTCTTTTTCATTTAATAAGAGTTGTATCTGAAATGCTTTGTCAATAGTGGCAGAAGCATAAGCCCCTATAATTTGAGATAACTTAGCGAGATTGTCAGTAGGCTCTGTGGTAGGATCCTTCCACAAGACATCTAATTGTTCTGCTTCAGTAGCAATTGCACCTTCTAGTTTTCTCTTTTCCCTTTGTTTCTTCACTACTGCTTTGTACTTCGGGTTGTAGAATACATCTAGAGGAGGAATATCCTCTACATTAAGTACAATTTCAGACGAGGGAGTGATAGGTATGTGTTCAGTTCTTGTGACTGTGCTATTTATTCCTGTGCTCAAAACTTTTGCTGTCTATAGAGGGGTCTGTACATTCTATCCTTCCAAATTAAGCAATTGATTAAAGCTTTCCCATTCTTTGTCTAATTAAATTGTGACTGACTGTTGCTGTACATTGGTAGGAGGAGGATTTGTCTGCTGAGAAGTCAAAATTTGTTGTTGTGAAAGATCTTTCGATTGAGCAGTATCTTTCACTGATTCTTTATTTTTATCTTGCTCTTCATTAGACTTATTCGAACATTCAGAAGTATCTTTTTTAGATTTTGACTTAGATTTATCTGTACCCGAACTGCCACTTATACTAACACTAGGAGTGGGTTCCCTTGCAGGTTCTAGACGCAAATTTTCCAAAGGGATGGTGGTCAGTCTTCTTTCTCTGTAAACCTTAAATTCTTGAAATTGTTCTGGAGATAACTGCATCTGTGCTAAATGTAGAATTTCTTTCAGTGTGGATTTTCCTAGGAATATATCATCGAAAGGGTCCTCTTCTCGAGAAAATATCCTTACTTTGATTGCAGTGGTGAAGTTTTTAACAACTTCATTAGGGTCGAATAACCTTTTTCCAAATTTAAACAATTGTAAGCATGTAATATTGCTTACTTCCTTGAATGCATGTCCAATATCAAATAATGAAAATTTTCCACAAGCTACGGGAAATTGTGGCCAAACGGCTTTTTTCTTATCTTTTAAATCCTTTGTCAAACCTCCTTGACCACAGGTTTGGTATGAAATTTCCCGAGCTATAAGCTTATCAGAAACATATAAGGGTAAAACATGAGGTGAAGTAGAGCTTCCAAAAACCCTTACATAGGTAAACCATTCTTCCCCAAACCATCATGCAACAGGAAGAATGTCGACTTCTGCTTCTGAGGAAAACCTTGGAGCATATTTATTATACAATGTTGTGTGTAGAGGCAACATTATGCCATGGAAAATCTTGTAAAAATGAGGAATAAACTTGGATTCCCATAATTCGTTGTGATACACATGAATAGGCAAAGGATCTTGAATCGTCCATTGCCAACCCATCAAAGGGAATTTAGAAACAAAACAAATAGCATCCATAACATAAGCGGATAGATAAAAAGGAGGATAAATCCTCTGAGAAACACTTCGTTTAGACTGGTAATGGAAAATAGCAGTGGCCAAATTATCAGACAAGATTTTGGCCCAGTCTACAATTTTAGAATTAACAATAGCATTCAACAAAGGGAGCCATTCAGGCAAGATCATGTTTATGTCAGGCTTTCCAAAAAGCCTGCATAACATAGCAGCAGTAAAGCAATATGGAGAGGTAAGTGAACTAGTACTGTACATACCATGTTTGTTTTTCTTCAATGATTCATCTCTCTTGGTCCATTCCTTTGTGCATTCCACCAAATTTGCATGTTCTTTGGAAAAATACTCCATAAATTGTTTATTATAAGTTGCCTGAGGTTCTGACAAATGATACATCAGCCTCAAATATTCCGTAGTGAACGACCCGATGAGCTCTTGATCTAGAGTTCTAAATTGCCTGCCTGAAATATCGGTGCTGTCCAGCACCCATTTCACCATGTCTGTATACGGAATAATTCTTGGTCTTGTCACTATCCTATGCAGAAATGAACAAGCCAGTTCTTTAAGGGTTGCCTCAGATGAATTACTTGAGCCTGCAGTAGCCGCAACTTGCATCACCCTGGGATTTTCCTCTTCGAGCAAATTATACATTCCTTCCCAGGTGGTGATACCGGCATCCTTATTGCAAGCAGTATGCACATACATTGAAGCCATTTCTTTGTTTTCAGAGTATGAAATCTTCTCTTTCTTACCCATAATGCTCTGTAAACGCTTTGTATAGTCTTCTGCTCCTTCGTGCCTGCGGTTTTACAAGTTAAGTGAGAGTAATAACGTGAAAAGGGTGATGAGATAGTTTTAAATGTGAACGACGGATGAAATATATTATTCTAACAGAAACAACCTTTCAATCAAAACAAAATCCCTTTTATTGATAATTGACAATCCATTCATTAATTCAATCATTTAAAGCACATAACGGATATTGATATATGAAAAGATTTTTATTGGACAACGAGCTTTTAAGAATTTGCGATATTGCGATCTGCGATTATGCAATATCGCAATATCGCAATATCGCATTTTCCACAAAGCGTAACCATCGCAAAATTGCAATTAGCGCAAATCGCAAATAGCGCAAAAGCGCAAAATTGCAAATAGCGCAAAAGCGCAAATTGTAAAATAGCGCAAAAGTATTCGTTTAACATTTCTTTTTTCTGCGCTATGCAATCTGCGACCAATATTTTATTGTATAGGCTTTTTGGGATCGCGTTATCGCAAAATCGCAGTTTAAAAGATTCAGTTTTTACAAAAGATATCTACCATTTGCGATGGATGCGCTATTTCGCTCAAAGAAAGATTTTATTGTAATCTATCATAAACTTAAGTGTTTCTTAGGGATTTTCTAAGGAATTTCTCTAAGTTATGATAGAAAGTTTTATTTGAAAAGGGAAACAAATACTAATTAATTTTTTGGATTTCTAACTAAGGGTCCCCACTTAATTAGTGTTATTACTAATATTAAATAAGAAGGGGGGTTGTTGCTGGCCACAACAGAACCTTCGTAGAAAAAAAACTTATAGCGAAAATTCCACGATGACCTGTTTGGAGCAAGGAAACCCTAGAATCCAAAGCTCTGATACCAAATGTTGTGAAACTAGCTCCAAAAATAGAAGAAAAGAGATATCAACACCTTAGAAATAATCCACTTCGAGGGGGCAACCTATAATACATTACATGAATGAATAATTCTTTGATGATACAAATGACATAACGTCCTTTCTGTATATAGGAGTCCATGGGGCCACAATGTAATCCTAGTGGGGCCACAATGTAATCCTAGCCAACCTAACAATAATAATGTAAGGGCACAATAATAAAAATATGGGGGTTACAGGAGTACAACAATAAAAATAAGGGGGGCTACACTAACATAATAAGGGACTACACTATTAATATAGGGACTTAGCAACTTTCATCGAGGCCATATAATTAATCACTTCGACACGTAAATATGGTGTTATTAATATATTTGTGTTTTAATGTGAACCTTTATAAATATAACATTTAAAAATGCATTCCCCATATTTTGAACCATGTATTTTATAAGGTATGTGATTATGATTATGATTTGAATTTCCAAAGTTTCCCAATGTCATTGATATATCCACTCCACACACACAGAGATATATATAGATATATATCATAAAACAACCAAAATTTGTTTGGTGCACACAACACCTCAATTAAGTGGATACACGTAGAACCTTAGTTATTGATTTGTAAAGGGTCTCCACCTTTACATCACATATAATATCTATATATTTTTCTTAAGAGTCACATGGCTATGAAACAACATAAGCTCCCCAACTTAGATAAGATTATAAGTTATTCATGTAATTTATGTGGTATATCCTCACAAAAATTCTATTCAAGTCCACCAAAATGAAAACCAACCTTAGGCTTAACAAAGAATTATATTTTAGCAGGGGTCCCACCTACTAGGTCAATTTCATTTGAATTTTGATTCATTAGGGGGGTATTAATCAATGATAACCACAACAGTTTATGGAAGTTAATTTAGCATGTGTTAATAGGCATGTTTTCCCTCTTTATCTTGTCAGTCGTCTTAGGTGATTATGCCACCTACTCTTACTATTTTGGTTTCTTCTTCAAATGATAACACTAGGGATGAAAATCCACCTGCACTTGCTTACATCCCTCAAGATGAGCCCATTGAACATGAACCTGCACCAACACCACGACTTCCCAAATGGGTTTGTTCAACACATGAAGTAGTTGGTGATCATATTGGTCATCCTACATATCACCAACATAGTTGTTCACAGTTCTAGTGAGCCTCCACTCTTTTGGATCACATTTTAGAGGCTCGTGGTACATAGAAAATTATAGAAGCTTCACTACATTAAGATTTGGAAACAACAATAAATTATTAATATCGTTCCTTGATGGTGAATGATACTTGGGAACTTGTACTTCTTCCAAAAGGAAGAAAGCTTGTAAAATGTAAATGGGTGTACAAAACTAAGTATGCATCATGTGGAAGTATTGAAAGACATGAGGCCTGGTTAGATGCTAAACGATTCTCCCAAGTAGAAGAAATTGACTATAATGAAACATTTTCCCCTGTCACCAACATGAATTCCATCTTCCTTATTCCAGCCCTCGTTTACTTACATGGACGTAGGTCCACTAGATGAATGCTAAATTTCTCTTCTTGCATGGGTATCTACAAGAAGAAATATAAATGGAACAACCTTCTGTCTATGTTCAGAGTGACTCCAACCTTTTTTGTCGCCTTAAGAAATCTCTCTATGGTATTAAACAATCTCCTTCAGCTTGGTAAGCCAAAATGGATAGATTTCTTCTTGACATTAGATTATCTAGATGTCATTGTGAGCCCACTATTTGCACCAGAAATTAGGAATCCATATCATAATATTTGTTATTTATATTTATGACCTTATCCTCACTCGTAATCACCCTAAAAGTTTAACCCATGCGAATTCAAGTCTTAAGAATAAGTTGAAATGATAGAATTAGGATATTTGCATTATTTTCTTGGCCTTTAAGTCTTGAAAACCAAGGAAGGATTTTCTCTTTCCCAATATAAGTATGCATGTCACCTTCACCATTTTCAAATGGAATATTGTAAACAAACCACATATTCCTTTAAATATTGAGTCAAGCTTATTGTTTCTTTCTCTACCCCTTATGTTGATGCCACCTTATATCATTAGTTAGTTGGTACCCTCTTATATTTAAATCATACCCATCCTGATATTTTCTTTCTTGTTGGTCTTATTTCTCGGTATATGAAATCTGCACATGAAAGTCATTGAAAAACAACAAAAAATATATTTTGATATATTCGAGGAACAGTTCAGTTTGGGATACATTACAGCTCAACGGGGACTCCTTTGTTGGTTGGTTTCACTAATTCATATTGGGTTTCAAAACCCTGATGATCGGAAATATACTTCAAGCTATGTTTTCATTCTTGGTTCTAGACCTGTCACATGTTCTTGGAAAAAGAAAAAAAGTTATTTCTCTTTATTTTTTAGAAGAAAAATACCTAGGAATGGTTCATGTAAGTCAAGAAGTGATCTTGTGGCTTCGACATATCCTTTCAAATTTTGAATTCTAGCAACAACATCTCACTGCCCTCTCATGCAAAAATGAAAATGCTATCAAGCTTGCCAAAGATATAGGTCACAATCAATGCAACACTAAAAAAGATAGAGCTATAAATGAACTTTATTAGAAAAATCATTCATGATTTATTTCCCAAAGTTCATTTCTTCTTTGTAGATTAAAGGTTTATCATGTGTGTGTATCAGCCTCTTCAGATCCAATATTGAACCTTCATAATGATACCACTTTGAAACACACCCTCCCACCCCATTAGGTTATTCTCAGGATGTGAAATGTGTTTCCTTAAAATTTATCCAATCCTCAAAGTATATTATGAAGAGGGGGTTACAAAATCCTATGTTTCCACTTCACCGAAATCAAAAGCATTACCATCATTGTGATCGGCTCATGGAGAGATTTTCAACAATATAAATTTCACCTCAATTTGAGGCCTCGCATGAAAGTTACGGATTTTAAAAAATTGACCATTTAAATCTTGCCACGCCAGCATGAGGTTTCCATGCAACACCCATGTGAGACCCATGTTACCCTGCCACATCATCCACAACACAAACGTGATGCCCACATGGCCTCAATGGCACATTTGTGGTGTCTTCCAACTCATATTTACTTGTGGGTCGCATGGAACCCCACTATATGCATGGATTTCTAATCCTATTTTATTGCTTTCACTAGATTCATCGATTTTAGTGTAGATTTGGATTGATAATCCAGCACTAGATGCAATGACTCAATGTATATGTTGATTTCTAATCTCATTTGACTGCTTGCATTAGATGCATAAATGTAGATGTTGTTTTCTAATCCTATTTGATTGTTTGCATTAGATGCATTACCTGTTGTTAATATTGAGGTTGTAGATTATTAAAAAAAAAAAAAATTCAAGATGCATTTAGAAATACGTAGAGGGATAGTATTAAGAAATAATTAAATGTCAAAAGTTGCGATACCTAGAATTAAAATGAAAAAAATGTGCAGAATCAATCCTCCTCCAAAGAGAAAATTAATCGTTGACAAGATCATCGCCCTTCTTCATCACGGACTAATTACTAATAGAAAATTACATATATTCAAAATTACTAATAGATTAATTGCATACAACAATGTATTCAAAATTTTTATAAGAGGAAAATGTATATTTATAAACATTAAAAAAAAAAAAATCAAAATATTCTTGAATGAGATGTGATAATTGTTTGGAGAAACAAATAATGTAAATATTTTATAAATCTGGCCACTCATAAACAAAAATTAAAAAATACAAATTATTTCTTGACTTCGCAAAATAGACTATAGACAGACTATAGACTAATTACTAACAAACAATTACATCCACATGTAAAAATATAACACAATAACTGTAACATTCACAAACATTACCATCCAAATCCAAACACATAAACACAGATGTACAAACATTTCAAGGAAAGTAACACACCAAAATAAAGAAGAGAATGATATGGTCATGCCAAGAAAAAAAAACATAATGTGAATTTTGAATTTTATCTCAAACACATACATAATAATGATAATCTAAAAACGTGACATTGTTTCCCTCAGTTGGAACCAGCGTAGATACATTTAACACTAGATCTATCATGTGCCTAGAGATATCAAAATCCCTCGAGGGGAGAACCTTTCCTCAAGTTCTACACACCAAAAAGAAGATTTGCACCTCGAGGGATTTGATCCCTCTCGACACATGGTAGATCCGGTGTTAGATGGATCTAAGTTGGTTTAGACATAGATTAATTTAGGCAATATACTTATTTTCAACACCTATTTCTTATAAACATTCTTGGGCGGATCGGTTGGAAATGAGATTCTTATAAATACTAAATTAAATATAGAGAAAGATTGGAGTAGTGACATTCTCTAGTTGAAAAAAAAATAACATACATTTAGTAAACAATTTTTATGTATTACACAGAATCAAACTAGTGATTTATTGTGGTTAGAAAATTCTTCTAATAAGTAATTATTCGTATAACTACCTACATGCCCGCCTGCACTTGGGATGTCTCTGTAGTTGTGGACAAGAATTACAAATTTTAGCAATAACTGGTAGTCTATCAGCCAATAATTCAATATTTGTCACACCATACTTTCTAGGGCAGTCTATCAACCTATAATTAAATATTTGTTACAACATAATTTCCATGGGAAAAAAGGCCTGACAATACTCGTAATTTCGCAGAAGATTGATAAATATCTAGCACTCGTTATTTCATGTTACAAAAATGTAAATTATATGGTTTCAAAGTATTTCTCATGGGTTGCGAAATTGTAAACATACAGAGTTATGTTTATCAAATAAATGCAAACCAGCCTTGAGGGAGCTTAAGCTTTTTCATTGTTGTCAGCCTTTCATCTCTTTGGATTTTTTAAATTTTTAATAGCTAATCATGAATTGTTACTTACAAACTTGATATCTTGACACGATTAAGAGACTTAGGTTCATTGTTTAATTATTTCCAACACGCTTTGATACAAAACCCTATAAAAATGAGAATTAGATGCTTATTTGATTTATAACTCCTTTATGCACATCACTTTTTCGCTTGTCCAATTGGCCAATAAAGTTGATGACCATGAATGTTGCCAGAAAGTTGATATTGGTGGAAAAACCGCACAATCAAAGTCAAATCATCAATCTATTATTGAAAGCGTTGAATTCTATAAAAGCAACGACCAATACGAAACCCTATAAAAATGAGAATTAGATGCTTATTTGATTTATAACTCCTTTATGCACATCACTTTTTCGCTTGTCCGATTGGCCAATAAAGTTGATGACCATGAATGTTGCCAGAAAGTTGATATTGGTGGAAAAACCGCACAATCAAAGTCAAATCATCAATCTATTATTGAAAGCGTTGAATTCTATAAAAACAACGACCAATACCATAAACGAGTGGCTCATGAAGGGTACGCATCAATTTTATTGGTCACCAGGTACTCAAAATAAGAAGATGAGTTGAGACTTGTAAGTGTGGACTAGCCTGTTTGGACTCACTGACATGGATGACATTCTGTAGTTTCCTGATTTTCTACCAACTTTACGCTCTGACAGACTTGGAAATGGGAATTTGATGGTTTTTTCTATTTTCTATTTTTAAATGTATTTGACGACGAGGAAAATTTTTGAGAAGTCAAAAGTGGCCCGTGAAAAAAGATTGAAACCTTAAATTTAACATGTAATGAGTGATTTAACTTTTAATGAATGATTTAGATAGATATTAACTTAGGAAATCTACGTAGTTGCAACACCTATTTCAGCACCTATTTCTTGTAACCATTCTTTGGTAGATATGTTGGAAATGAGATTCTTATAAATACTATAACAAATATAGAGATATATTTGAGTAGTGATATTCTTTAGTTAAAACAATTAACATACATTTCATAAACAATTTTTAGGTCTTACAGAGTTAAACTAGTGAGTTATTGTGGTCAGAAATTCTTCTAATAAATAATTCTTCTTATAACTACCTACATGCCTACCTCACACTCATGAATCTATAAAGTAAAGCAATAGATGTTAAAAAAAAAACCAATGCTCATCATCAAATTTTAACTTAACAAGAAAAATAAATTTGGAATTACATTCCATGTGTTTCATATGTGCCATTCCATGTGTTTTATTTTTCCTTATAAATATTTGAATGTGAGGTCCTTGCATTTGAAGTCTCTTCTCATTTAGTCAGTTTCTGAAATGAGATGTATTTCGCTACTCTGCACTTAACTTTTCATGCAATGGAAGAAAAAACCATATGTAGTAACATGATAGATAATGGAAAACAAATCTTTTACAAATCCCTCCTCTAAAAATACTGACCTACATTGGTCATTTTTACTCTAACTTCTTCTTCTTCTTATTTTTTCCCAATTTTATAGCAAATAATACTACTTTCAGGGATTTAGGTTTCCTCTACATCAGTTTTTTCATATATATTTTGGTTACCCTATAGGGAAAAGAAATAATAATGTTATGCTTCTCCTTCCCATTATCTATGTCTTTATAATGTTTTCTTCGCATTTCTATTAGTAAAGAAAAAGGGTAAATTTCTCATGTTGAAAATGATAACTATGATGAATAGAATGAGGAATAACAAATTCAATCCCATTACCATGCCTAATTAGATAGAATGAAAGATTCTATATGAAACCATTGTTTCTAAAATGGCAATAATAAGGAAGAGAGATGTATTATGAACTCATTTTTAATTCGCAAAATTTAATTAGTAATTTTGATTTCCCTTATAATGATAATATGAAAAAATCCAATGAAAGTGCATGTGAGTTTACACCATGGTTACCAATTTGATAGGAACCCTTTAAAGTTTCTATATTTTTATAAAGTCACAATCAATGATTGCTTTTACTCATTACCTTAAAACTCGTAATGTTCCAATCCATAACCTTAAAAGAAACCCCTAAAATAAAATAAAAAATGATGTTACTAGTAGCACTATTTTATTCAAGGTTTAGATGACAACTTATTTAAAAATGACATTAAATCAACCCGAAATAAAAAATTTGTGCTACTATTATGGCTCTTTTTTGATAATTTAAATTACAGCTATTTTGAAACTATGACTTTGAAAACCTTGTAACCAAAATCATAAAGCAAACCCTTGGTTTTAACAAAAGTGTTCTTTGGAGAACTTTTTTTTATGGTTAAAATTATGATACTTTGAAACCATATTCTAAAAACTAATATTATTAAAACAAATCATAAATACTTTTGTTTTTGTATAGAGATGGAATCAATAACTAGATTGGGCTCATACATAGTGATATAGGATCAATTTTGACCACTACCACTAAAAAATATAAGCACACCAAAATGGCCCTTAGGTAGCACACATAGTAGTCAGGGGCTTGAGCTAACAATGTGGCAAGGAGTGATTAAAAAATACACTCTATTTCCAACTAATTTACACCCTCATAGAAAAGGAAAAAAACTTAAAAAGAAAAGGAAAAATAGAAAAATAAAAATTCCTAAAACAATAGACAATAATTATTATTATTTTATTTTAAAATAGAGTTAAAAAATATATTATAAAACTAATTTGAAAAATTTAAATATGTTAAGGACCCTTGAGCATCTTCCCTACCCTTATCCTTCTATACAATTGCAAAATTTTCCTAGTAATTTTCTAAGTACCTAGATTTTAAATTTGATTCCATGGTTGTGATTTATTATACAAGAGCTTTCTATTGGCTTATTCTATTGGCACGCCTAAGTTATGGTCAGGGTGGTGTGCCTCTTGGAAGCAAATTAATGGCTATTTTTCTTCCTTTCACTATTTCAGGTGTATCTTTCTGATACTGACTCCATTTCACATTTGCAGTATTTCATTATAAAGCTTTATGCAATCTCTTTCATATGAGATACCTAGGAATATAAGTTTTTTTTTATAGTCCCTTTAACTTTTTTCCATTTAAAACCATTTATTTCCTAAAAAATGCCTTGGAAGTTTATGACTTCGAAATATAGAAAAAGTTCTAAATATTTATTGTTTTGTTTTGCTGCTCTGGCATCCAAAATTGATCAAAATCACCTACAACTCTATTTGGTAACTATTAACAAGTATGTGGACTGCCTCTATGCATTCTCCTCGCAAATGGAAAGAAAAAATGTGTGTGCATCACACAGACACACCATTTTTCTTGTCATTTGAGTGGACACTACATAGAGATAGTCCATATACTTGTTAGTAGTTACCAAATAGAGTTGCACACACCCACCTTCTAGTTACCATTGGACACTGAAATCATTTTCATTATCTTCCTTGAGCACTTGGCATTAATTTCCTAGTATGGAAGATGCTCAAGGGTCATACAACGATGAAGAGGGAGTCAAGGAAATGAATGTCAGCATGGGTAATTATGAAGCATGATTAAATGAACATGGAAGGGGAAATTCACAAATAAATACCTAGTGGAGACCATGAGGACTATTAAGTAGGAGGTCCTTAGGGAGTTTTTAGAGGTGATATTTTTCTAATTGGCTTTTTCTTTGATTAAATTGATGATATTCACTAAGGTAACATGTTTTTTGTTGAATAATCTCCTGTATTTTATATGTTTGATTTTTTAAACTATAATGGTCATCTATAATACCATACATAGGCATAATATTTGAATCATTAAAAAATACCTTTGAAGTGCTCAACTATAAGGCTAATTATGAAATCTTGATTATGGCATAATAGGAGGAACACCATATTGATACTCAATATTTGAAAAAATGAATTCATTTGTAAAATTAGATAGATGAGGGATATGATTTATGGCATAAGGAGTAACACAAATATCATGTCTAAAAGGTGGATGACATAAGTTCAAATGATTTTAGGAGTTTTGTATGCAACAACATCACTCACTAAGATATTCAACCAAGGACACTTATGATTTGGTAGAGTTTGTGAAGTAGTCTAATAATAGTGTTAGGGTCCTATAATAATATGATTCATAATTTTGAATTGACTATGTTTAGTCTTGTAATGTTGTACATACTTTTCTTTTTGCAAATGTTTTCCTAGATTAAAAAATGTAAAGAGGGTAAGTCCTAAAAGAAAAATCACAGGACTAAAAGAAAAAGATAAAAAAAGAATATAAAGTATGAACCCCACAAAAAAAAAGAGATAAAAATAGATCCTGAAAGTGATGCAAATTCAAATGCCACCACTTTTTACTTTACTTTGCAAAATAAGATTGTGTGCAATTTGTCAAAAATTCCACAAAACCATGATGGTCAAAAAACTTAATCTTGACTCATTCATGCTTTAAATTTTAATGTTGATAGTTAGAGAATAAAGATCTGGCCAAACCATCTAATATTGGCAGATCAATAGTTAGGTAGAGAATAATAATGAGCTCATCAGTTTAATCTGATCCATTAGAAGTCATAATATTAGAATTAGATAGTTTTCTTATAAAAGAAAAATAAAAAGGGTCAACAAGCTCAAATGCACCCAAATAAATGAAGAAAAAATGTTAAGGTAAATGATGGGTAGGTAGATTACTTTCATAAGTAATGGAGAGCAGCAATTGCTCATTTTAATATCCCTTAAAATCCCCTTCCCTTGTTTAAAGCCCTAATGCCACCCTGGAAAGGCATTTTCCCTAGTAAAAATATCCCTTTCCCTTCATTTAAACTTTTTCCCTTACTTCACTCATTTTCCCTTACTAAAACCCCTTTTCCCTAGTTAAAATCCATTTTCCTTTGAAAAAAGTAAATTCCCCTTACTAATTTCCCTTTTCCATTTAAAACACAATAAAATACACTTATCCTAAGTTTTAAATAATGTCGGGCCACATTGAAAAATCCATCCACAATGTTATTTTAACTTATTCTTATTGTGTTTTAAATATCCTGCACATATTAACATTCCACTTTACATATTTCATTAACCTCCCTTTATATTTAACCCATGTTTAATATATATAGTTAAACCCATTCACATAATTTATTAACCCCCATATATATCAACTCCTGCTTATTTAAAGTCCCGACCCCGTAAATATACCATGCTAACATCACCTTCATAACAGTTTAAACCTATGGTTTATATAAACCCGAGTCCCACTTTACATAACCCCATCAAATTTATTACTCTCGATCCCATATATCATTAGCATATATATTATATTATAACTATCGCATATATAACCCGCCTATACATATTTATGGTCCCACCTTTCAAAATCCCCGATAATTCCCCCTATTCGTCCATCCGTTGGATCTTCATTCCTCAAATCCAATGGCCAATAGAACCTATCGCACCCCTGATTACCCAATATTTAACACCATTGAGTACTTGCGAAATAATCAGTTTCGAAACCTCTCCCCCCTGCTACATGGTAGCCTCGCATTGTATCGCATCCCTCCCACTAAAGCCATTTACCACCTTTTCATCATGTGAAAACTGACGAGTTGTTTTCTTCCCATTGCTAAGATACCACCCTGACATTTGAATTTGACCCCACACCCAAAGTGTAATCAATGTTGGTTAAAAACATAAATACTGCCCTTTCAAGCCTTTTTTTACCATTTGTTTGTTGAAGTTTGCAGAAAATAGCCTCTACCGACATATTCTCAAGCCAAAAAAGCTCTGCCGACCTGTTTTAAAGATATTTCATACCAAAATTGAAGCCTTTACTACATGAAGATAGTGTCGGCTCAGCCTAAAGCTTTATAAAGACCATTTAAAGCCAATTTTGCTACCAAAAAGCCTCCGCTACCTACGGGACCTTCTCTGCAAACTAAAAACTCCATTTACATGTATTCCTAAGTGTTGAGGCCTGTACTTAATGCTAAAATAAAGTAATAAGTTAATCCTTTGAATCAGTCTAAAAGCTTTGCAGACCAAAGGAAATCCACTGTTACCTCCCAAACCCTTTCTGTAGACCCAAATCATCTTTTCATAGGGATTCCTAAGGTCCTGAGATGATTTTTTAAGCAACAGAGTAATTAATTGATAAAAATAATTAAATCTATGGCTTCCCAAGGCATTGTAATAGTCAATCCCCTACAACCTCCTATTGTTGATGTTGAACATACCCCCCTTACAGAAAAAGACTTCAAAATCAGTGACCCTATCACTGATTTCAACCTCCTTGAGCTCCGCAGTAGGAGCCATGATAAATTCATGGACCAAGCTGATGACATCCACCTTTGGGAATCAAATTTTCCCAAATATGTCTTCCCACAGACTTTCCAGTTCCCAGAGACCATTAGATTATGTCAAATCAATTACCGGCCCAGTGAAAGAGCCCTAGCAACCCACAAAAAGGATATTTTGTTCACAATTAGTGCAGAATCAATAAACCAAATGCTTAAAATATAGCCCAAGCCTAATGAATCCCCCCTGTCAATTGAAATCCTCACTGAATTGTATCTAAAACTTGACTTTCCAAAGAGGTTTCAGATCTTCCAAACCTTCTTGCCTTCATCTGTTGAAACCCCAAAGAGAAACCCTCCTTATGCAGCCTTAATTTTCTCAGAAATAACAAGATAGATTGTCACAATGATGTCTTGCATTCCAGGCTATTTTACAGATGAATATGTAGATGCTTCAATCCTAGGTTTTCTATATATTTTTTGCCCAAGACAACCTCTAGCTTTCACATATAACTTTGATCAGTACTTATTAGATTCCATACATGAAAAATTAGTTAAATTACCTAAAGAAGGAGTCTTCAAGTATTCATTAGTGTTGTTTCACATGTTCTTGTACTTCCATTTTGAAAGGTTTGTAGTAAACCTCCAAAAACTGGACACTGAGGGTAATCCCCAATCAGTTGTCTTCTGGGCATCATTACTCAGGAAAGGTTCCACATAGTTTACTTACAAAAACTTCATTGAATCATTTATTTATCCAATTGTCAATATGCTAAGCAGTAGCAACGAATCTAGGATCAATGAAGAAATCAAGAAAGTATTATAGTTATCAAAACACAGTAGGACAGAAAAATGGTTTTTATACCAGAACCACACTGAGATTAGGGTATATGGATGCAACTCACTCCATATAAGCTGCCCAAATACCTCCCAATGAGTTTATTTTCACTAGAATATATCAGGAAGATCCTAAACTCGGATGAAGTAAATTTTCTGTCAGCCAAGAAGAAAACATAGTTTAAGATAAAAAACCAGATTGGTCCTTTCATTTGTAATAACAGGACTACTGGTCAAAAAACGGAAAAGTGTCTTCAGGAATTAAAGTTCAGTGAGACCTTTAAATGGAACTATGATCCTTTAGGATTTATCAACAAGTTAAGAATCAAATTTAAATTAAATCCTTTTTTCCATGAGTCCAAACCAAATATAGAAAAGTATTCCAACTAGTAATAATGGTTGGAGAATACTTTGAAAGAAGCAGAAAAACTAGCTGAGACTAGTTTTGTCCTACAAACTCTAGTCCTACAAGATAGAAAATCCAAGAGAGTAAGAGAATAAGGATCATATTTAGCTCAAACCACTACAGAAACCAAATTCAAATTAATGTACAGGAAGAAGCCCAAGCTAAATCTTGTAACTAAAATGGATAAGTTAGTATAGGAGAAAAAGGCCAGCATGGAAGCAATTCCTGTCACTTCTATTCCCACAGTTACTACAGTAGTTCCTTATACTTCAGAAACTCTAGTGGCAACAACAGTTCCATTTGCTACAACACTTCCAAAAACATCAACTACTACATCAGCAACAGATTCAACTACAGCAGCAACTCATCCTAGTGATGAAGCAGGTAAATTAATCAAAGCTATGAAAGACATGTCCATCCAAACAAGTGAAGTAAATAGACTTAAAGAACAGATAAAAATTCTATAGGATGAAAATAAGTTGATACATATTATGCATAAGAATGAAACACAAAAGTCAAACATATTAACTCACACAATTCAAAAGCTTGAAAAGGAATTAACACTGAAAGAACCACTTTCCCAAGAAAAGAAACAGTTGTGGGCTAATATCATTAACTCTGTTAATGATATTTGGCCTTCCATCCAATTTATCTATGAGAAGAAGGATTTGATCAAGATAGCAAGTGAAGCCATTTAGAAAGTCAAGGAAGAACTTGGGAAAAATCTAGAAGAGGCCACTGAGATCATTAAGTTTCTTAATTCCAAGAACAAATAGGAATTGGAAGAAATTGGCATAAGTGAAAGAACTGAAACAATCCTTGAAGTTAAAAAGGTGATTTCCAAGAGAAACCTCATGACACAGGAAAAGTGCTCTATCAAACTTTTGAGAATCTCTTTTACCTCCAGCAAGAGGTAAATCATCTCTTCATTAACAAGCCTACTTTTGTAAAGTATACAGAGGCTGATGAAATTTTTAGAAGAATGGTAAAGATTAAATTACCAGATGAAGAATCTTGGGAAAATTTGAATGATTTACTATGAAAGTGAAAAGTAAAAAAGAATAGTCAAAGGACACAGGTGAAAAACAGTCAAGGTAAAACAATAAAGAGTAACATATTAGTTAAGTTAAAGAGTATCAGATGAAAGACAGAGTTTAAAGTGAAAAACAGAGTTAAAGACAAGGCTAAATGTAAAATACACTCAAAAACATAAAGATGCAGCCATTGTACAACAACAATCAGAGAGAATAAAAGGCAAAATATCAAATCACAAACAACAAATCCAAATAAAAGAGGGACAACCAGCATTTAGTCTCCCAGGTGTCTCTATCTTCTTGCATGAAGATATTTATTTTCCTTTAATAATTCCTATAATAATTTTAGGATATTTTTTATTAGTTTTTGTATAAATACTTCATAATTCAAAGCATTGAGTGTGGATTGCTAAACAATTCTATAGTTGTATTGATCTAAAAACTAAGGGTTTATTGTACCATTTTCAAGTCAGCGGATTGGACTGAGTAATAAAGACATTGCATTACAGGATTCATGTGTTGAGCCACATCAGTGAAGTATCTTTCTATTGTTCATGTGTTTCCTTAAGTTTTTCATAAACTTGTATGTTTTCTAATTTAAATGTTATAACAGGAATATTGTTTCAGAACTTGTTTAAATACACTCTATCTTGAACTTTTATTCATTTTCATGTTTTCTTCTGATATCCAGATTAGGGAATTCTTCATTTCTCCCTAGTTTTGATTGATATTTTTCATTTCCTTCAATATCTGATTTGAGAAACCCTTAATTGCTCCTTGATCCCGATTGAAACCATTTCCCCATCCAGCCTAAAAGATCTGAATTTACTCATCTACCTTGCCCTGTGAACACTTCCTTTAGAACTTGATCCTATCATGTTTCTTGATACATTTACTCCATAGCCCAATGGAAAATAGACCTACACCTATCCATCCGAATCAGTAATTCCACCACCAAAACAAATCAAAACCAAAACCTATCAATCTTACATAACTAGCCTAAAATTAACTAAAAACAACAAAGTTAAATTATATAGAGAGAGCCCTCTCTAAGCATTAGGAAGGCTAGATCCTAATATCAAAAGTAGGCTTGTGGTTACGTCTGATATTCTTTAAAACATAACATAACAACCCTGGGAATTATTGGAGTGATAACATAATGGCATCCATACTGGGGAAATCAGTCCTCAGTTTTAAAATAAACCTTAAAAGAAAAAAATTTCTTTATATTTTCACCTTAAGGTTGTTTTAGGGTTGTTAGAGAAAATTTTCATTAAAAATTAAAATTCTGGCTTCTAGAAGAACACACTATACCAAGTCTCATCCTGATCCACAACCTGCTATAATAGTTGATGATCCTGACATAATTTTAAGAAAAAAATAAAAAAGTAGAAAGTTTAGGAAGTACAAGTCAATTAATCAAAGCTAATTCATTCCCCAAATAATTATCAAGTTTACAAGATATTGAATTTGATCTATCTTTTGAAAACTCTTTGTTTAGAACTAAATCAGAAATTTCAATCTATGATAGTGTAATAGATTCTAATTTCATTCAATTTATTGAAGAAAAGAAGGATATTGATTCACTTAATTTAGATCAACAAGCTCTAGAACCTTTTGATAAACTTAAGGCTTTAACTGCAACTTTGATTAAGGATATTGATGAAGCTTATTTTCAATATTCTGTTGAATTAAATGCTTCATCTGCTTATAACCCTAAGCCTTCTACCATTCATTCAGAGTCTATAAATTCATCTTTACTTAGTACCACATCATCTATTATTTCCACTACACTCCATTCCACTGAATCATTCATTCCCAAGGTTCCTCTTCAACCTAGAGTTTTATTTCCATCTCCAAACACTTCAAGTTCATCTTCTAGCACTTCTGCTACATTTTCTAGAACTTCAACATCATTTCCAAGTAAATCTTCTAGTATCCCAAGCTCATCTGCAAGTACTTCAACCTCACCACCAAGCACCACAAATTTACCTCCTAGCTAAGATAGAATCTTAGCCATGGCAGCCATATATGCCCCTTTGGTCCTACCAGCTCCATTACATGCCATGTCCTAAGATTACCAAAGTAAAATATTTCAATTTGATGGTACTGGTCAATACACTGCACAACAACATGTAAACAAAATGACTGATTACTTTGAATTACATGAAGTAGATGAAGATTATGTTCAAATGAGATTGCTTTCCCAAACCTTAGCAGGAGATGTAAAGAAATGGTTTAAATCTTTTCCTGCTGGTAGTATTGTTCATTTAGCTGCTTTCCATACAAAGTTTATGGGAAATAAAGAAAAACCCTTTACAAATATTATCTGAATATGAAAACATTAGAAGAGCTCCTAATGAACCTGTTCAGGACTATTGTACTAAGTTTAATAGTATTTACAATGATATTCCAGCAAACATCAAACCCCCACCAGATCTAGCATTAATCAAATTTCCTAATGGTTTTGATACTGACATGTCATACCAATTGAGAAAAAGAAACCCATAAACATTAATACAAATGCAAAATAATGAAATTAGTGTAGAAGAAAATTTCTTAGCTAAAAGAGCCAGAATGAGAAATGAAATAAAAGTTACCATAAAGGATGATCCATCCACATCAGACATTAAGATAGATAGTTTAGCCAAGAGTATGGAAATAATAATGGATAGGTTAAAAAATATGGAAAGAAAACCACAGTGGGATAATCAACAACAAGGTCCTCAAATCAGAAATCCCAATTTTAGGAAGAATACCAACACTGGTAAATCTATAGAATCAACACCTAATCAACAAAGAAGACCACCTTTCAAAGAGAACTATGCTGAAATTTCTCACGAAAATGAAGAAGATGGAGACACTCAAGTTAACTTAATGGGAATAAATGATGATAATAATATTTTTCTTACACAAGAAGAATAGGAATTATACATGTTACAATAGTTACAGTTAGAATCTAGGGAGTCTTTTGATTATAAACAAGGTTATGAATTTTCCATTAATGAATTTCACAAGCAATATAACCTTGGGAGTAAGAAAAACACAAAAGCTCGTACTAAGAAAACTACCCAAACTCAGACCAAGAAAATAGTAGAATCTCCTGTAACCAAAGTACTATAAATTCTCCCTAGAGAAACTCCAAAAATTTCCACTCCAAAGATTACACCTAGTCCAAAAATTGTATATATCACACCTATTGATCCTCAATCATCTGTTGTTGCTAAAACTTCAGGTGTTGCTAAAACTTCAGTGGCTGTTAAAACTTCAGCAGATACTCAAACAACTAATGCTACAAAAACTTCAGTTGATGCCCAAACAACTATTTCCAAAACAACTGTTGCCAAAACTACCACTGCTACTCAAACTGTCCCAGATAAGAAGATCGAAAATAGAAAAACAGTGCAAACACAAACTAAAAAACCAACTATAGATAAACAAGAGAAAAACATTCAAATTGAAATTCGTAAAGAAGAAATCACTTAGTTAGAAAAAAATCAAGCACCATTCAATATCCAAACTGCGATATCAAAACTAAAAATACCAATTCCTTTAATAGAATTGGTAAAACATGATTTATACGAATCAAAAATCACTAAAACACTGAACATAAGTGAAGGAGAAGGTTATGTTAATCTAAATTATGATAAAACAGAAATACTATTTGGCCCTGAGGTAAATGGAAAACATCAAGAAGGTGGTGTCACTACAAGAAAAAAGGACATTGGTGAGGGTCATGCTTGTGACGAACGTTTAAGGTTCGTCACAAATGTCACATATGGTGACGGTCCTTAAAAAAACATTGTTGTAAGTGTATATACTGATGTTCCTTTAAGTTTTATCACCAAAGCCATTTTCAACGAAACTTTTGGTGAGGGTTATTAAATTCCCATCACTAATTCTCTCTTTGGTGACACTTCTAGTGACGAACTTTTAATGACCCTCACCAATGTTATTTTTATTACTTTTGGTGATGGTCAAAAAATTGATCATTCCAATGAGTTTTCAATGATGCTATGTTCATGTTACTATATTTTTAGTCAAAATATAATGATTTAAGACCACTACTATGGAGTCTTTTTTATAATATGTCCAACACCATAGTGGTTAGAGTCAGTCAATTTGTTAAGAAGTAATTAGTGTGTATCATTTCCCTCAAGTAATAAATAGTGGAATAGAGTTTTTCTATGAGTCAACACATTATTCACATCTATTAAGTTTATTATCTAGAAAATTCCCTTTAGATAAAGTTACACTAGTGTGTGTAGTAAATATATTATTTAATACTTAATCAAACTTTGTCAATTCTATTAATGAGAAATACCTAACACTCCTCAATAATCTGGGCACACATTAAATTAATGCTTTGCCACACACTAACATTTCTTATCAATTCGCATGTCTTGGAACATATTTGTACCTAGAACATATTTCCATGACACTGACGCCCAAGCACATGGTGGCATGCGCTAGCACAACATAGAACTCTCCTAGCATGTGTTGTCATGCATGTAGTCCTTAGCATGCCCTGTAACACCTTGGTTTCATGCATTGACATACATTAGCACTTGGCACACAGTGCCACATGGCATGTATTGGGACCTATTATTAGTGTGCCTAGCATGCCCCTTTTCAAGAAGATAGAGTCTCAACTTGTTAACCCTCTTATGAATTCATTTCCTTGCATTTTGGCTTGTTTCTTCCTTTTGTTTCCTTGACACTTTGTGACACATATTGACATTCTCTGACACCCTGGACATCCTTAGCACCTGGAATGTATTGGCATATCTTGGCACATATAATTAGCACAGCCTGAAAATACCTAGCACACTTTGGCACTTCCTGACATGCTTTGATATTCCCCAACATACCTTACCAATTCTTAGCATACCTTATCACTGCCTCCTTGGCATGAAAACTAGCACCCATTAACACTAGTCCCTAGCACACATTCCTCATATTCATTAACTTCCATGAATTTTGACACAGTTCTCCCTTAATGTTTTGTCCTAGTACTCCTTAACACTCCTCGACATTCATTAGCACCCTATATCACACCTTAGTACTCTCCAACATGCCCTTCCACTTAATAGAATGCATAACACTCCCAGACACATATTAGTGCTTGGGATGTGTTTGCGCTCGGAAAGTCTTAGCATGTATGGAATACGTTGAGATGCCTTGGTATGGTTTGGCATGGTTTAATATTAAATTTATTTGAGATCAATTTTTGGAAATTATATGAGAAGAAAGAAAGGAAGACTTGGCACTTAGAATGCCTAAGACATTTCACTTGGCAACTATTGGTGCCTAGTTTTGGTGTGCCTAGCATGCCCCTCTTGGAAAAGGTAAATTGATGACTTATTAACCCTATTATGTGTTAATTTCCTTGTATTTTAACTTGTTTCTCCATTTTTTCGACTTGACAGTCCCTGGCATGCATTGACACAACCTTTCACATCTGGGAATGCCTTATCACTTGACACATCTTAGCTTTTTTAACATGCCTTTGCACTATGTGGCACATCTTAGAATTCACTAGAACGCCTTGGAACTCATGTCCTCACAACTATCCTTTACATTTTTTCACGACTTTGGAACCCAATCAAGTCCTTGGATGCTACATTTCATATGAAAACATTGGCTTTCTTCAACTGCAACAACTTGACCAATTGCACCTACTACAAGTAGATTGTGCCTTGTTCACCTAAGAACTGCCTATAACTCATATTATGCCTCTCATGTCCAAGCTCAACTTGTCCCACTTTTCTAGTTATTAAGACAAGGATCATATGATCTAGCCATGGCCATAAGACAACTAAGAAACATAGCTTACACAAGCAATATTTCACATGTATGTGCAGTTCATATAAACAGTAGAACATTAACTGAGAGTTTGAAAGAACCATAAGATGCACAAGGCACACAAGATATAAGCTGACCCAAGCGGGGTGCCCCAAATCTTATACACAACAATGTACAATAGGAAATTATCTAGAATAGTTTAAAACATGATCATGTAGCCAAAGTGTGCCACATCTCATATAAAAAAAATAGCTAATGGAAAAACAATGTTGTGCCTAGCACAAAGTGATCTCCCTTTGACTAAAACTTCTATGTCAAGCCCTATATAACAACCATAGGTTTTCCTCTTGTAAATCCTATTCTAAAGTTCTCCTAACACACTTCGTCCTTAGCACACTTGAATTCATTGACATTCCCTGGAACACACTCTTATCTGTTCCTTTCCATACATTTTGACCTAGTTATCCCTTGATATGCCCCGAAACTCACTAACACTCTAGTTCAGCATGTGTTGGAACGGGGTTCCCTAACGTACATTTTTTATATAATTTTGTAATAATCGGTCTTGCATAGGGGTTTTGGGGTGGGTCAAAGCCCCTAAAGTTTTGTAATGGGTTAAATGGTAGCTCTATGGTCCACAAACCACGGTTTGCGGACCATCAGATAGAAAAGGCTACGATGTTATAAATAGATAGATAGTTGGATCTAGTAGGCAAGTAAGGCAAAAGATTGATGCTACATTTGAATTGTTGAGATTTGTTTAGGTTTTTTGGGTAAGGACTCCTATTGGCTATGTGTGTGGGGATCCTCAGTCCTGCTGTGTGTAGACCCCGCTACATTGTGTGCGCAGGTTGTGTTTTGGATTGTAATTGGGTTTTTGGATACTAATGAATGCGAAGTATATTTGAAGTATCTTTTCGGGATCTGGATTGATCGTGTTTATTTTTGAAGTGCATATATGATATTTATTTAAGCTGCAAATGTACTTGTGATCTAATAATTAGCTACGATTGTAATGTTCCGTGATGGTATTTGTTGATGCGCACGTGGATGCGAATGTATTGATTAGATATTTTAGTGATAGTGGCTTTGTTATGGTTATGTGTTCATTATACTATTAAAAGAGCTTCAAATAGACTCATTATGTGCAAACCTAATAAGTTGCAACACATATCTGCCTTAAATTACCTACTTTCTCCTAGGGTGCAGAAACCTGATTGCAGCACCCTCCCATACTACTTCGGGTGAGACCTTGGCCTACAAAAGTAGTTCATTGCCGAAAGGGCTAGTATTATATGGGTTTGTTGGCAAACCTTAACCTCCAGACCTAGGTCAGTACCCCTAAAGCCAACAGATGGTTCCGTTGCCGGGACCGAGAGCATTTTGAGAGAGAGATCAGGTAATTCCACGAGGCCATTGGAGACCTGAGAAACCGAAACTTGAAGACTGGTTTGAAAGACAGATTCATGAATTTTATGTAAAGGAGAATCGTAGCATGAAAGCAAAAGCCATTTTCAATGAAATTTTTGGTGAGGGTTGTTAAAGTCCCATCACTAATTCTCTCTTTAGTGACACTTCTAGTGATGAAATTTTAATGACCCTCACCAATGTTATTTTTGGTACTTTTGGTGACGGTCAAAAAATTTATCATTCCAATGAGTTTTTGATGATGTTATGTTCATGTTACTATATTTTTAGTCAAAATATAATGATTTAAAACCATTACTATGGAGTCCTTTTTATAATATGTCCAACACTGTAGTGGTTAGAGTCAGTCAATTTGTTAAGAAGTAATTATTGTGTATCATTTCCCTCAAGTAATGAATAGTCGAATAGATTTTTCCTATGAGTCAACACATTATTCATATCTATTAATTTTATTATCCAGAAAATTCCCTTTAGATAAATTTACACTAGTGTCTGTAGTAAATATATTATTTAATACTTAATCAAACTTTGTCAATTCTATTAATGAGAAATACCTAACACTCCTCAATAATCTGGGCACACCTTAAATTAATGCTTTGCCACACACTAACATTTCTTATCAATTCGCATGTCTTGGAACATCTTTGTACCTAGAACATATTTCCATGACACCGATGCCCAAGCACATGGTGGCATGCACTAGCACAACATAGAACTCTCCTAGCATGTGTTGGCATGCATGCAATCCCTAGCATGCCTTGTAACACCTTGGTTTCATGCATTGACATACATTAGCACTTGACACACAGTGCCACTTGGCATGTATTGGGACCTATTATTAGTGTGCCTAGCATGCCCCTTTTCAAGAAGATAAAGTCTCAACTTGTTAACCCTCTTATGCATTCATTTCCTTGCATTTTGGCTTGGTTCTTCCTTTTGTTTCTTTGACACTTCATGACACATATTGACATTCTCTGACACCCTGCACATCCTTAGCACCTGGAATGTATTGGCATATCTTGGCACATATAATTAGCACACCCTGAAAATCCCTAGCACACTTTGGCACTTCTTGACATGCCTTGATATTCTCTAACATGCCTTACCAATGCTTAGCATACCTTATCACTCCCTCCTTGGCATGACAACTAGCACCCATTAACACTAGTCCCTAGCACACATTCCTCATATTCATTAACTTCCATGAATTTTGACACAATTCTCCCTTAATGTTTTGTCCTAGTACTCAACACTACTCTACATGCATTAGCAGTCTCTATCACACATTATCACTCTCCAACATGCCCTTCCACTTAATAAAATGCATAACACTCCCAAACACATATTGGCGCTTGGCACGTGTTTGCGCTTGGAAAGTCTTAGCATGCATGGAATACGTTGAGATGCCTTGGTATGGTTTGGCATGGTTTAATATTAAATTTATTTGAGATCAATTGTTGGAAATTATATGAGAAGAAAGAAAGGAAGACTTGGCACTTAGAATGCCTAAGACTTTTCACTTGGCAACTATTGGTGCCTATTTTTGGTGTGCCTAGCATGCCCCTCTTGGAAAAGGCAAATTTATGACTTATTAACCCTCTTATGTGTTCATTTCCTTGTAGTTTAACTTGTTTCTCCATTTTTTTGACTTGACAGTCCCTGACACGCATTGAGGCAACCTTTCACATCTTGGAATGCCTTATCACTTGACACATCTTAGCTTGTTTGACATGCCTTCGCACTATGTGGGACATCTTAGAATTCACTAGAAGACCTTGGCACCCATGTCATCACAAGTATCCTTTACATTTTTTCACGACTTTGGAACCCAATCAAGTCCTTGGATGCTACATTTCATATGACAACATTGGATTTCTTCAACTGCAACATCTTGACCAATTGCACCTACTACAAGTAGATTGTGCCTTGTTCACCTAAGAACTGCCTATAACTCATATTATACCTCTCATGTCCAGGCTCAACTTGTCCCATTTTTCTAGTTATTAAGAGAAGGATCATATGATCTAACCATGGCCATAAGACAACTAAGCAACATAGCTTACACAAGAAATATTTCACATGTATGTGCAGTTCATATAAACAATAGAACATTAACTTAGAGTTTTCAAGAACCACAAGATGCACAAGGCACGCAAGATATAAGCTGACCCAAGCGGGGTGCCCCAAAACTTATACACAACAATGTAAAATATGCAGTTATCTAGAATAGTTTAAAACATGATCATGTAGCAAAAGTGTGCCACGTCTCATATAAAAAAAATAGCTAAGGGAAAAACAATGTAGTGCCTACAACAAAGTGATCTCCCTTTGACTAAAACTTCTATGTCAAGCCCTATATAACAACCATAGGCTTTCCTCTTGTAAATCCTATTCTAAAGTTCTCCTAACACACTTCATCCTTAGCACACTTGAATTCATTGACATTCCCTTGCACACACTCTTATCTATTCCTTTTCGTGCATTTTGACCTAGTTATCCCTTGATATGCCCTGACAGTCACTAACACTCTAGTTTAGCATGTGTTGGAACAGGGTTCCCTAGCCTACATTTTTTATATAATTTTGTAATAGTCGGTCTTGCTTAGGGGTTTTGGGATGGGTCAAAGCCCCTAAAGTTTTGTAATGGGTTAAATGGTAGCTCTATGATCCACAAACCACGGTTTGCAGACCATCGGATAGCAAGGGCTACGATGTTATAAATAGATAGATAGTTGGATCTAGTAGGCAATTAAGATAAAAGATTGATGCTACGTGTGAATTTTTTAGATCTGTTTGGGTTGTTTGGGTAAGGACTCCTACTGGCTATGTGCGTGGAGATCCTTAGTCCTGCTGTGTGTAGACCCCGCTACGCTATGTGCACAGGCTTTATTTTGGATTGTAATTGGGTTTTTTGATACTAATGAATGTGGAGTATATTTGAAGTATATTTTTGGTATTTGGATTGATCGTGTTTATTTTTGAAGTGCATCTATGATATTTATTTAAGCTGTGAATGTACCTGTGATCTAATAATTAGCTGCGATTGTAATGTTCGGTGATGGTATTTGCTGATGCACACGTGGATGCGAATGTATTGATTAGATATTTTAGTGATAATGGCTTTGTTATGGTTATGTGTTGATTATACTATTAAAAGAGCTTCGAATAGACTCATTATGTGCAAACCTAATAAGTTGCAACACATATCTACCTTAAATTACCTACTTTCTCGCAGGGTGCGGAAACCTGGTTCCAACACCCTCCCATACTACTTCGGGTGAGACCATGGCCTACAAAAGTAGTTCATTGCTGAAAGGGCCAGTATTATAGGGGTTTGTTGGAAAACCTTAACCTCCAGACCTGGGTCAGTACCCCTAAAGCCAACAAATGGTTCCGTTGTCGGGACCGGGAGCATTTTGAGAGAGAGATCAAGTAATTCCACGAGGCCATTGGAGACCTGAGAAACCGAAACTTGAAGACTAGTTTGAAAGATAGATTCATGAATTTTATGTAAAGGAGAATTGCAGCACGAAGTTGATAGATGAGAAGTGGAAGAATAAGTACATCTTCAGCAAAGTCTATAAAATTTTCTTTGTAACTTTTTCGCATGAGCTTCGGGAGTGGTTAGCAAGGCTCGTAGAATTTCAGACGTGTTGGAAGGATGATAAAATTATGCAGTGGGCACCGGAATTGATTCAAAATTTGGAGAATACTGACAACACAATCACCCAAACGGTAGATCATTGGTTGGACAACGTGCCAGGAGGATTCGTAACAGAATTCGTCGTCGATCAGTTCATATCCTATTCTGAGGTAGAGCGGAGGTTCTTCAAAGGTTTTCAAGGTAAGTTCTTGCAAACATTTCCATTGCTAATTAAAATATTACTGTGTGAAAAAGGCATCATGTGCAGCCACATCGAATGAATGGCCTTTGATCAGAGCGAAAGTAAAACACGAGGTGGTAAGTACTACTGAACCAATCAAGAAGGGGATAGATCCATCTACAGTCCATTAAGAGAGTCGGCTGCTCACGTAGAAATAGTCTTCTAGCTACACCAACTTCGATTCAACATAAGGGAAAGAACTCCCCTACACCTCTGCCACCACCAGAAGAAGATATGGCCACACACATGAAGCTACCCACCTTCAAGGATGTAGGAGACGAAGATATGGACCGATTTTGGTTTGTAGTAGAATCGGTATGGACTGTGCAGAATGTGGCTAGCGATGTTGTAAAGAGAGTGTAGCTATCCCTCGCCTTTGAAGGAAGGACCCTGGACTGGTATATGGGGTACATAGGCCAGCATTTGGACCCGTCTATTCAAGATATTAAGAGAGATTTAAAACAACAATTCTGGAAGCCTAAGTCCTACTCATAGCTAATAACTGACCTAAAATACTTTAGACATGGACCCACTGAGTTTGTATGGGAAGTTGATTAGCGGTTAAATAAGGTTATCAGAGATGGGGAATTTCAGTATGATGATAGGAATCACAAGGAATGGTTTATTTCTATGCTACTACCTCACCTTCCGGACCTATGGGTCAGCAGGCGATTGAGACGTAAGAGAAATCCTTGGACATTCTTATGAAGTTGGAAGTTATGCTAAGAGACAATGCCTAGTTTGGGGTGCATCAGATCTAGGGACAACTTGAGGCAATGCACCTCGAAATCCAGAATCTACAAAAAGAGCGAGGGAAGGAAGCTAGCCCAGACATATGGTGCATAAGATGCAAGGTGTCTGGCCACAACAAGGATCAATGTCCTCTGTTGAAGAACTACATGCAAGCTGGGGAGCCCAACCCATTGCATCCTAAAGAGGCTGCGGGACCAAGTGGTCTGACTTTATGGTGCGTCAACTATCGCATAGCTAGACTAAATGATACCAACCACTACCCCCATCTTGGTGCTTATGTTCCAGAATTGAAGCAATAATGGTGTCGATTTTGCTCCTCTATAGGACATGACGAGCATAATTGTCAGACCTATGACTTGATGATAGACCGAGGGAACCTATATAGGGTACAGGATGGCCCTTCTTCACCACTATTCCCCTTAGGTAGAGGAGGCTCCCCAGCAAGAGGCAGGGGAGGGGAAAGGGGTGGAGGCACAGGTCAGGGAAGAGGGAAATTGATCTATTAAAACTGTGGAGAAATATGGCACTTCACAAGGGACTGTCTGAAACCTGTGCGAAAATCTTGCCAATATTGTCGGAAATTGGACCATGTGATTGAAGACTGTCCAGTCCTGATAGCAAAAATTTAGGAAAAACATTAGACACCTATGCATAATGTGCATAGGTTTAAGTTGGAACCACGTGATGAAGGACCAAGTATTAATGTCATAACACACAGTGGCCTGGCTACTGGAGGGGCTGAGGAGAAAGCCATGGCTGAACCTCTTATCTGGAAAGAAGCTGTCAAATAGGAAAGCTTGGACCTACAAAAGGAGAAGGAAACCTTCGTCATAGCTCACAAATACTTTACTAAGCATGAGGCGTTTACTTCCAAGGATCCAACAAAACTAAGAATGGATGATGAAGTTAAACCATTTCTACATGAATGTATGAAGCTGCTACGCAACTAGAAGGTAGTATAAAATATTCAAGCACTAATATACAGCTGCGCAGAGAGAACTAACCCTCCCACAAAAGTTAAGGATGTTCACAAACTATACAAGTATAAGAAGTGAACTGGTCGGGAAATGCGGCTAACGACACAGATTGGTGATTGTGAGATGGATCAGGTCATCCTAGATCTAGGATCAGATGCGAACGTCCTGCCCAAGAAAACATGGCAGTGGATGGGAAAACCTAAGCTAGAGTGGTCCACTATACAGCTGCACATGGGTAACCAACATAAAATCATAACATTAGGGAGGTTGTCAATGATTATAGTAGATATCACAGGGGTTAAGGTACATGCAGATTTTGAAGTCATTCAGATTGTGAAAGATGCGGACCCTTATCCTGCGCTCTTAGGACTAGATTGGGAGATAGACATGGGAGGCATTATCAACCTAAAGAAAAGGAGCATGGTTTTTGAGAATGAGGGTACGAGGGTGATTGTCCCACTTGACCCTGTGGAAGGAGAGTGGTATATAGAACCAGTGCATGAAGAAGATGACGTGGATCACATTTATAAACTAACCACCCGGGACAAGGATTGGATTAATCTTACAGCTGATGGTGTGCTTTCTCTGACTCTGATGGGGAGATAGAAAACTGGCAGAATCGGTTATATGACGTATCTCCACTGTGATGTCTTAGGATCACGAAGAGCTTCCGGTGTATTTCTTAGAGGTAAGAGAACTACCCTAATTTGATGGTTCTGATAATATCACAGAGTTTTTGCGAACATTTGAAGCTGATGTCCAAAGGGAGCGAAGGATGTGGGCACTTAACCTAGCCATGCGTGCAACCCCTACGAGGTGGCAGGAAACACATAAGGGGTCATTCGAGGATTGGGAGGAATGCCACGAAATGATGATTCTACAGTTCGAACCTCTAGCTCACCTACGTGTGGAGGCTTTCCTTGGCCAAGGAGATCTGCGCAGGCATGTGGCCTCGTGGATGGAGGCATGGTGTGAAAGGACCATCAACGAATGGGTCCACTTGTTTATCCATGCATTGGGGCCAATTCCCACTACATGGTATCTTGATGCAGAGCTACACCAGCGCACCCACCAATGGGAGACCATGCAGGACGACTTTGTTGGGATTTTCGGGTTGATAGGTGGAATTGAGGCATTAGATGAAGCTTTGTAGGATATATATGCCCTAGTCTTTGATGAATCATGCCCTCGTACAGCGTATGGGGAAGCAACGTGGGATACACAGATGTATGATATTGTCAACTTACGCAATCTATCAATGGAAGAATATGATGTAGACCTGTGAAATATTACTATCCCAGAGTCGGAGGGAGAGCACGCAGTTGTTGGACCCTCGCTGTAGACCGTCGATGTGACTAAGCCTCTTAAGCTACGGGAAGTCAACATTGGAACTTAAGAGCAACCTAAGCTAGCTAAAATTGGGGATTACTGGATGAGGATACTATAGGAAAATTCACAGAGCTTCTCACAGAATACCAAGACCTGTTTCCTATGAAATTCTCAGAACTTAAGGGTATTACAGGGGACCTAGGGGTCATGCGCATTACGCTAAAACCAGATATGCGCCCTATTAATCAGTAAACTTATCGATTGAACCCCAAGTATAAGCAGAAAGTCAAGGAAGAAATTGAAAAAATGATAGCCACAAGTATCATTGAACTTGTTGAACAATTAGATTGGGTAAGCCCTATGGTGGTTCAGGAGAAAAATACTAAAGGAGAAATATAAATTTTTGTTGACCTTCACAAATTGAATGATGTCTGTGTACATGATCCCTTCCCTATGCCAATTTTTGATGAAATTCTTGATAGTGTGTGAGGGAAAGAGGGGTACTCGCTCACTGATGGGTTCTCGGGCTACTACCAGATCAAGATCACACCTGAAGATAGCAACAAAACTACGTTCTCCAATGAATGGGGATCCTTCCAGTACATTGTCATGCCGTTTGGGCTCAATAATGCCCCTGCCATCTTTTCGGAGGTGGTGGTCACAATGTTCAAGGAATTCATCCACAAGTTCTTGGAGGTGTATTTTGATGATTAGATAGTATTTGGTTTGGTAAAGAATCATGTCTCGAACTTGCACATGATGCTAGAATCCTGTAGGAAGCACCATATTTCCCTGAATATTAAGTGCATATTTTGCATACCTTTCGGGATCTTGCTAGGCCACATAGTCTGTCGGCAGGGGCTAATGGTTGACCCCGCCAAGGTAGTGGTTAGCATCAACCTAGCAGTCCCTATAATTGAGAAATAGCTACGCTCTATCCTCGACATACAGGCTACTACAGGAAGTTCATTCAAGGCTACGCACTGATCACAACACCTATGGAGAAATTTCTAAAGAACGACGTTTCATTTTTTTGGGAAGAGGAGTGTCAGAAGAGCTTTGAGTTACTAAAGGAGAAGATAGTCTCTACACCTATCCTCATATTTCCTGACTAGGCAAAGGTTTTCCATGTACATTTAGATGCTTCATGGATCGCCCTGGGAGCTATCATTACACAGCCTGGGAAAGGGGACATTGACCATCTAGTTGCATTTTCTAGTAGAAAAATCTCTAGTGTGAAGTGAAACTACTCCACTACTGAGCGCGAGGGGTTAGCCATGCTATACGCCCTGTAGAAATACCAGTATTATCTATTAGGAGGGCACTTCAAGATGTTTATAGATCACTAGGCTTTGAAGTACCTAGTGAATAAGCCTGTGTTGGGGGGGGGGAGAGATTTTCCAATGGCTGCTGCTATTTCAAGAATATGACTTTGAGATCATCGTGAAGTCGGGGAAACTAAATTCTATGTTAGACCACTTGTCCCAAATCTAGAGTGGCGAAGAACCAACCAACCTAAATGAAGGACTACCCGATGCGTAGCTATTTTCTATTAAGGTAATTGATGCACACTTCACCAACATCATTCACTTCTTAACTACGGGGATGGCACCTAGAGAGTATTTAGTACAAAATAAGAAAGATTTGGTAACCCACGCAACAGATTTTACCATCACAGCGGGCCACTTGTATAAGCTGGGAGCTGATGAAGTGTTGCAAAGATACGTTTTGGAGCATGAAAGACATGCTGTATTAGCATAAGCCTACGAGGGCGTAGCACAAGGTCACTACACAGGGAAAGCAACGACAAAGAAGATCTTGAGAGCTAGGCTATGGTGTCCCACACTGCATAACAACTCTCACAATTATTGCAAAGCCTGTGACACATGCCAAAGAACAGGAAGACCATCATGAAGAGATGAAATTCCCCTCAACTGTAGATGGCCCTGCAAGAATTTGAAAAATGGGCCATAGACTTTGTTGGGCCCATCAACCAACTAGGGAAGAAGACAGGTGCACGCTACATCATCATTGTGATTGATTATGTAACCAGATGGGCCGAAGTGCAAGCTGTGAAGGATTGTACTAAAGATACCACTGCGTACTTCATTTTTGAACACATTCTAACCAGGTTTGGCTATCCAAAGCTCTTGATGAGCGATAGAAGTACACATTTTGTTAATGAAACAATACAAGCCTTGATTGAAGAATTTATGATCCACCACAGGAAAAGTACCCTGTATCATCCACAGGCAAATGGAGTTGTAGAAGCTTTTAATAAAATCTTGGAACATGCACTAACCAAGGTCTATAATGTCGATCACAATGACTGGGACGTGCGCATGCCATCAGTCCTTTGGGCCTAACGAACCACCTGTAAGAAACTGACTCAGAAAACACCATTTCGGATGGTTTATGGAAAGGAGGCCATTATGCCCATGGAGTCTATTGTTCCTAGCCTGTGTATTGCAGACTTTACAAACATGGCGGAGCCTGATATCATGCAGGAGCGGTTAGCACAACTCATGGTCTTGGAGGAAGATCGTTTCATTACTAACTTCCATCAGCAAGTTCAAAAGGCCTAGGAAAAAGCATGGCATGATCGACATATTCGTCAAAAGATATTTGCGGAGGGAGAATTGGTCTTGCTATACGATAACCAGTTTGCGAAGCATCCAGGGAAGTTCCGTCAACACTGGATAGGTCCCTATATGGTAAAGGAAATTACTGATGGAGGAGTTGTCCGGTTAGCCACACTACGCGGTGATATGGTATCAGGATATGTCAATGGCAGCTGTCTCAAACCATACCAGATCAAATGACTATATGACCAGAGTAGCTGTTGCACGGGTAGGGGGACAAACGCAGGCCAAACTGTGGTTTGCGCATGGATCGTTCATTGGTCTAGAGGCCCGGAGAGGTGCGCTGGAAATGAAGGGGTAATATATAGCTGCAAAAACTAGCCATTGGAATAGAAAAACTTGGTAAAAAGAAAATTTTATTGTTGAAAGGAGTAGGAAACCGACAATTAATGAGCTGATTTCCGAAGATTTTTTACCATTTACTTGATGGCAAGTTTTAGATAAAATTCACCCAGCCATTGGTCACCACCCAAGGCTATAAAAGCAGGATAGAAGCTCAGAAGAGGGTTCCATGCATTCTGAAAAACTTGTGCCTTGCAATTTCTAGTAACTATTGTACTATGTTCATGTCTGGGCATGCTACCCCCTCTTATAGTAGCAACCCTGAGTTCATCTTCTGTGCAAGAATGAATGCATCCAATCCCACTAAATCTTCGCATAATTTGGCCTTGACGGAGAAAGAATCCGAAGAAACACTGGAAGTCACCCCTGAGGTTGAGGAGGTCATGTCCACACCGAGCAAGGGAAAGTAGGTGGATAAAAAGAAGGGGAAGGGAAAAGGCCAGGAGCAAGGGCTGGGGAGGGCTGCGAAATGAGCTGGGGTGAAGCCACGTACCTCCCCTCGAAACATGAAATCCTTTCAAACAATGCCCTAGGCATGTTCGCCTAACCCATCAAATATACCTATGTCTGCTCACGGAGGAGGCTTAGATCGCTGAACCAATAAATTGGCTCCTACCCTATGTTCGGCCTCGCAGGCCCTCGCTGTGCACGCCCAAGAATCTTGATGGGATGCATGCCTATCTGTAGATCCCTCTGATTCCTGGGGAGGTCCCCAACATTCGAGAATCCTTTGGCAAGCTTCACATGTTCAAATTCGACGATCATGTCCTAGCCAACCTAAATGCCTTCCTAGAATTGGCACCGGAATTATATCTCGAAAGGGTATTGGAGGACGACGTGCTGAAGGTAGTCCCCATGCCGTGGGCAAGAAGAATGGCTAGTTTTGATTTATTAAACTTGCTGCAGATGCCTCACTTTGACTATTACAATATCACTGACCGAATTGTGTGACAGCTGCTAGCTCTAGTCCATGACATCTACTTGTGTATCTAGGACTACATTCCCATTGATGCAGCACTCATACACCTTATTTCTGGTCTTCCCATGAAGGCGCTGAATCCCATGGAGTGCGTCTATAATAAATATGAGCAATAGATCATTGATAAGGTGTGCAATGATTACCACGTTGAATGGAACACTAGGGGGTTCATGAACAACACTATTAGCAACCTCGGTGCATGCATGGGCACCTTGTTGTTAGCATGAAAAATGATGCGCAAATGTCAGGTTGCCACGGTCCCTGCAAATTTAATTCAGCTCACTGGCCACTGTGAAAAAGGGGTCTTCTTCAACTAGTCCCAGTTCCTGTGTAATGAATTTTTGGAGAACATGCACGAAGCTCGGGATCATGGAAGGGAATTTTGCTACTCCTAGTTGCTTCTCCTCATTGTGTTGGTTGCATGAGAAGCCCCAGATGACTCGGTCCTCCTTGAGCTCAAGCAGGATATATGAGAAAGGGCACAGATGCGAATCTATGGGATTCAAAGGATGAGCAACACATTGAAGATTATAAGGTCTTCTGGGTCCTATTTCAGAGCGGGCTCATAGCAGCAATCCACTCCCGGTCACGCTTGTCACCAGCAATCTATGAAAAGTATAAGAGCATCGCAGTGTTCTAGGTTACGATGCACAATGTGCAGATCTAGGGTCGTAAGGATCTAGTGTGGGTATCACTGCCATATATGGTTGTTCATGAGGAGCTTAACCATCTTATTTCTACTTGGCCTCCACACTAGAAACTAGGCTTCAAATCAAGTACATAGGACACTGCAGGTACGATTGCCAAGAAGACCACCCTGCTGGATACCACCAAGGAGACAGAAGGACATGGCAAGGATGGTAGAAAGGGTGTGGACAAGGATTTGAAGCAGGATCTGGGCAAGGAGGGTCTGGATGCGCAATTTACTGACTCCCCGCATGGTAAAAAATAGACTGGTAACCCTATTAAAGGCCAACAAAAGAAACGACGAGCTAAGAGGCCAGATAGGGAAACTGAAGTTACTCTAGCAGAGGAAGACCTGGAGAAAATTGCAGACGCAGTCACCCTCACCTTATAATATAAATGGCTATCTTTGGAAGAGCAGCATAAGGCCGTGGTCGCTACACTCCAATCTGAGCTCTAAGCTTTGCAGTGCAAAACTGACACCCTGTAGATAGGCATGATTCAGACAAAGCCACCCCCAGAAACTAGCACTGAATTGATCATCACAATGGAAATATGCCTCTGCCCCTTACCAAGCATAACATTCATCTTGAGCCCACCTGCCTTAGGAGCACAAGTCCAGGCCTATGCAGAGGTGCAATTGGATTTAGCCTGACTCCAACATGAAACACTGCAGGTCCTCCACGCATCCCTTTTCGAGGAGTTTCAACACAGAGACTGCCTTGTGCACTAGTACCTCAGTACAGTTGAGAAGAAAATAGTGGAGAAAACCGCTGAGGTGTCCCAGGCGCAGGCTGGATGCACCCTCACCTACACACAGTAGACCGAGTTGGAGCGCCTAATCAGTAGGCTCTACGCAGATGTAATTGCGGATATCCCGGATTCTGATACCCTCCAGGCCACGATTGAGGGGCTTTTTGTAGCACTAAGAGCTTCGAGGACCAAAATTTAGACTGTCAAGACAGATATGGACCAACAGATTGCTGCCTTACAGGCCAAATTACAGCCAGAAATGCCACCTGAAGTAAGAGCCCAGCGAGTCACGCTGATCACAGAGGCCACCAATAATATTACTGATCATATTTCTCAGGGCACAGATTTTTTGGACACAGCTATGCAGCTATGGTCTAAGGTGCAGCGCGACCCTCTCCTCCATGATTTTACTCAAGAGCTACGCTAGAAGGAGGAAGAGTTTGAACAACTCAAAGCTACTATGTCCACTTTGATTCCAGCTCAGTGCCTGGCACGACTGTGTACCAGCCACACACTTAGATATGACATTGATGAGATCTACCACAAAAAGAAGGTTCTCAATTACCACCTCAAGCCTTAAGCCAAGGAATCCCTAAAGATCTCTCAGGAAGTAGATATTGTAGTTAAGAAACTGAGCTAGACCTTGGAAAGCGTCACTGCTACTACAGAAGGTCCAACTTTGTAGAAGTTGGCGGATATTCATTAGAATACTGTTGCACAGAGTGAAGGAGTGTTGCCCCCACTGGTTGATGCAATCAAGCAACTTTAGGTGAATATGCAAACCCCACGGCCGCAGTGACTCGGGACGAGTCACACGATTGCGTTGGGGGCTTGTTGGAACAAGGTTCCCTAACCTGCATTTTTTATATAATTTTTCAATAGTCGGTCTTGCGTAGGGGTTTTGGGGTGGGTCAAAGCCCCTAATGTTTTTTAATGGGTTAAAGGGTAGCTTTAGGGTCAGATAGCAAAGGCTACGATGTTCTAAATAGATATATAGTTGGGTGTGGTAGGCAAGTAAGACAAAAGATTGATGCTACGTGTGAATTGTCGAGATCTATTTGGGTTTCTTGGTTAAGGACTTCTGCTAGCTGTGTGTGTAGAGATCCTTAGTATTTTTGTGTGTGGACCACACTAGGCTATGTGCAAGGGTTGTATTTTGGATTATAATTGGTTTTTTGGATACTAATGAAATCAGAGTATATTTGAATTGTATTTTTGGTATTTGGATTGATCGTGTTTATTGATGAAGTGCATCTATGATATTTATTTAAGTTCCGAATGTACCTGTGATCTAAGAATTAGCTGCAATTGTAATGTTCTGTGATGGTATTTGCTGATGCGCATGTGGATGTGAATGTATTGATTAGATATGTTAGCGATAGTGGCTTTGTTATGGTTATGTGATGATTATCCTGTTAAAATAGCTGCAAATAGACTCATTCTGTGTGAACCTAATAATTTACAACAAATATTTGTCTTAAATTACCTACTCTCTTCTAGGTTGCAGAAACCTAGTTCTAGCACCCTCCCATACTACTTCAGGTGAGACCTTGGCCTGCGAAAGTAGGTCATTACTGAAAGGGCTAGTAGTATAGGGGTTTGTTGGCAAACCTTAACCTCCGAACTTGGGTCAGGACCCCTCAAGCCAACAACATGCATTCACATTGTCTGACATGTGTTAGCATGCCTTTTCATTCATTTGCATGCCCTGACCCTGCATAGCTATCATGCCCTCACAACTACCCTTACTTAATTTGTATCTTGGGAACCCAACCAAGCCCTCGCTTGACTACAAGAGCTTTACCAAGTTATAGTTACTACAACTAGACTATGTTGTTGAATTTTGTAGCTTGGGAGGTACTCCATAAGCCTAGTGAGATGGGTTTGTGTGAGTTTGGTCGCAAAAGGCTTTGTGGGAAAAGAATCGAAGAAAAGGGATTTTGGACCCAAGATGGAGTTTAAAATCGAAAAGAAAATAAAAAAGGAAAACTAATATTTCCTAAGGTCTAAGTAGATAAAAATTGTAAGTTCTAGAGGGTTCCTAAGAGGTCTAGGAAAACCTATTTAAGGAGTCCTTAGGAAGAAGGAAATAACATCAAGTGAGAAGGAGCTCATTTGATCAAGGGGAAGAAGAGAGATGTAGTCCTAAAGAGGCCATGATAATTAGCATGTCTAGCATTCATTAAGATGCCCCAATATGCTTTGGCATGGTTTAATATTAAATTTATTTGAGATCAATTATTGGAAGTAGAAGAGAAGTAACAGAGGATGACTTGGCACTTAGAATGCACTAACACTTGGCACTTGACACTTATTTCCACCTATTGTTGGTGTGCATAGCATTCCCCTCCTAGAAAATGTAAATTGATGACTTATTAACCCTATGATGTGTTCATTTCATTGAGTTTAACTTGTTTCTCCTTTTTGTTTCCTTGATAGTCCCTGACATGTATTGTCACACCCTTGCACATCTTGGCATGCCTTAGCACTTGACACATCTTAGCATATTTGACATGCCTTCAAACTATCTGGCACATGTTAGCATTCCCTAGCATGCCTTGGCACTCATGCCCTCACAACTATCCTAACATTTTTTCATGACTTTGGAACCCAATCAAGTCCATAGCTACTACAGTTCATGTGACATTAGTTTGCTTCAGCCGTAGCAAGTTGATCAATTGAACCTACTACAAGTTGATCAATTGCACCTACTTCTAGCATGCCTTAACACTGCCTAGCATACCTTGTCACTCCCTCCTTATCACACCTAGAAGTCACTGACGCTTCCAATCACAAACTCTTCTTTTTTCATTTCCATGAATTTTGACGTAGTTCTCCCTTGTGTTTCCCTAGCACTCCTATTTAACACTTCCATGTGCGTGTTGGCACATCTTAGCTGCATGCCGCCCTATCACTCTATTATTCATTAGCACTACCAAGCATGCCTTGTCGCTCCTCCTTATCACACTTGGAACTCGTTGAAACTCCTTGTCACACACTCTTATTCATTCATTTCCATCCATTATGACATAGTGCTCCCTTGTGTTTCTGTAGCACTCCCTAACACTCCTTGGCACATATTGGCACACCCTGGAACTTGGAAAATCTTGACATGCTTTTCACGCACTCTATCATGCCTTGGAATTTCCTAGCATACCTTGTCACTACCTCCTTAACACACCCAAAAATTGCTAACACACCCTGTCACACATTCTTATTCATTCATTTCCATGCAACTGAAACTAGTATCCCATTATGTTTCCCCGGCACTCCCTAGCGTGCTTTGGTGCCAATCCCTATCACATATCACATTTTGGAATTCCTAACATGCATTGGAACTTTAGATAATGTGTTAGCACTTCCTGTGATTCCCTGCATACCTTGGCACTCCCTAGTTGTCATGCCCTCATAGATAACCTTAAATTTTTTGCGACTTGGGAACCCAACCAAGTCATTGAAAAAATAGTGTCGTGTCTAGCACAAAGTCTTCCTTTGTCTGAGACTGCGTCATCCATCTCCTTATCGCAATCATAAGCTTGCCACCTTCAAGTCCTATTATGAAATTCACCTAACACACTTCATCCATGGGACACCTGAAATTCACTGACACTCCCTAACAAACACTCTTATTCATTTGTTTCCATGCACTTTTTACTAGTTCTCCCTTGTGACGCCCTGACACTCCCAAACACTCCTCATCATGAATTAACACTAAATGGAATGTGTTATCACACCTTTTAATTCATTGGTATTCCATAGCACTCCTTAACTGTAATGTCCTCATAATTACCCTTATTTGTTTTAGACTTGGGAACCCAACCATGTCCTGCCTCGACTACAAAAACTTGACCAAGTTTCATTTACTACAACTAGACTATGCCTTGTTCACCTAAAAATGGCTTATAAATAATCTTAGGCTACTCATGTCCAATATTAATGTATCCCAGATAAAAATTTACCAAGTCAAGCCTCACGGCCAATCGTGGCCATAAAACAACTAAGCAACACAGTTTACATCTTGACATGCCATAACACCTGAAATTTATAACAATTCCTTGGAACTATGTGGCACGTGTTAGCATCCCTTACATTCCTTGACATGATTTGGAACTCCCTAACACACCCTACCATTCCCTAATAGGCCCTATAACTCTAGCATGCCTTGGCATTTTCTAGCATATAACCTTTTCATTCCCTCCTTGGCACATTTGGAACTCGCTGACACTCCCTATCACACAGTCTATATTCGTTCATTTCCATGCATTTTGAACTAGTTCCCCCTTATGTTTCCGTGATACTCTCTAACACTTCTAGACACACATTGGCACACCATGTAACTTGGCACATTTTGGCATGTTGCCTTGGCACTCTAACATTCCTTGGCACTACCTAACATAAATTGTCACTCCCTCCTTAGCACACCTATAATTTGTTAAAAATCCCTATCACATACTCTTATTCAATAATTTCCATGCATTTGAAACTATTTCTCCCTTGTTTTTAGTTGGCACTCCAAAACACTCCCCTGACATGCATTGGCACACCCTAGCACTTGGCACATATTGGCATGTTTCCCTAACCTTTATCATACCTTAAAACTGCCTATTATACCTTGTCACTCCCTCCTTAGCACACATGGAACTCACTGACACTTTGTGTCACAATCTCTTAATTATTCATTTGCATGCATTATTTTCACCTAGTGCTCCCTTGTGTGTCCCTAGGACTCCTTAACACTTCGTAGCATGTGTTCGCACACCCTAGCACTTGGCACATCTTGACAACATGCCACTCTGGAACACTATCATGACTTAACACTACCTATCATACCATGTCACTCCCTCCTTAGAATACCTGGATCTCACTGACACTCCTTGTCACACACTCTTATTCATTAATTTCCATGCACTTTTACACAGTGCTCCCTTGTGTTTCCCTAGAACCCGCTAATACTCAACACATAATAGCACTTGGCACATCTTGGTATGCTTCCCTAGCACTCTAACATGCCTTGGAAATATCTAGCATATCTTTTTAGTCCCTCATTGTGAAACTTGGAACTCTATAGCATGCCCTATAACTCCCTAGCACATATTGGCTCTTGCTACTTAGTGGCACTTGAAAATTCTTGGCATGTGTTTGGATTCCATAGAATTCCTTGGCATGCTTTAAGATAAAACTTATTTGATATCAATTATTCACAATTAAGAGAGAAGTAATAGAGATTTATTTTTCACTTAAGACACGCTAAAACTTGGTTGTTGGCATGAATTGGCACTAATGTTGGTATGCCTAGCATTCCCCTCTTAAAAAGGTAAGGTCCTGAATTATTAACCCTCATATGTGTTCATTTACTTTAATTTTAACTTGGTGTTCCCTTTTGTCTTCTGAAACTCCTTGAAATGCGTTTGCATACCCTAACACCTGGCACATCTCATCATGCCTTAACACATGGCATGGCTTGGCACTATCTGGCACATGTTAGTACACATTGGCACTACTTGAAATTCCATAGCATTCCCTAACATTCCTTGTCACTCCCCCCTTGGCACGCCTAACACTTGCTAACACCCCCAAAAACCCTCTTATTCATTAATTTCCATTCATTTTCACTCGATGATTTATGTTTAATGGTGTGCATGTCTAGAAAGAGTTATTTTAAGAGAATAAAAAAATGATTACACCATTACTGACATAATTTATTGCAAGATTCAACATGAATGACATTAAGAAACTACACAAGATATTTCAAGAATGGAATTTTTAGGGTTTTTTGTTATGTTGCAGAAATGGTAAGAAGTGAGTGGTTAATATGGTGTGTGGATGTTTATAATACCTTCTCACTCCATCCTTGGCATGACAAGTAGCACTCATTTTCACTCTCTGATACACCCTCATATTCATTCACTTCCATTCATTTTCGACCTAGTGCTCCCTTCTGTTGTCCTAGTACTCCCTAACACTCCTCAGCATGTTTTGGCGCTCTCTACTTAGCACTTTTCGACATGCCCTGTCACTTCATAGCATGCATAAAACTCCCTGACACACATTGGCACTTGGCACATGTTAGCGCTTGGAAAAGTCTTAGCATTTCTGACATGCATTGAGATGATTTGATATGCTTTGACATGGTTTAATATTAAAGTTATTTGAGATAAATTATTGGAAAGTAGATGAGAAGCAATAGAGGAATATTTGGCATGTAGAATGCACGAACACTTGGAACTTGGCACCTATTCGCACCTAGTGTTGGTGTGCCTAGCATACCCCTCACGAAAAAGGTAAATTTATGACTTATTAACCCTATGATGTGTTCATCTCCTTGTATTTTAACTTGTTTCTCCATTTGTTTCCTCGACCGTAGATGACACGCATTGTCACACACTTGCACATCTTGGCATTCCTTAAAACTTGGAACATCTAAGCATGTTGACGTGCCTTCACACTATATGTCACATATTAGCATTCCCAAGCACGCCTTGGCACTCATGCCCTCACAACTAGCCTTACCTGGGCACCTTACATTCCCTGGAACACCTTGACACTCCCTAGCTGTCATACCCTCATAGATAGCCTTACTTTTTTTGCAACTTGGGAACCCAACCGAGTCATTAGAAAAACAATGTTGTGCCCAACCCAGAGTCTCCCTTTATTTGAAATGACTTTCATCACATCTTATCACAACCATAGGATTCCCTCTTGTAAGTATTATTCTGAACTTATCCTAAAACACTTCATCCTTGGGACACATAAAATTCACTGACACACACTCTTATTCGTTCATTACCAGGAATTTTGACCAAATTATCTACTGTGCTCTAATGGAACTCCATAACACTCTTCAACATGCATTGAAATTGTCTTCCATGTGTTAGCACACCTACCAATTATTTTGACCTAATTCTCCATTGGGTTCCCCTAGAACTCCCTAACACTCCTCAACATGCATTGAAATTTTCTGCCATGGGTTATCACACCTTTTCATTCCTTTGCATGCCTTGGAACTTGTTAGCTATCATGCCCTCACAACTACCCTTACCTTTTTTAGACTTGGGAATCCAACCAAGTCCTTCCTTGACTATAATATCTTGACCAAGTTACAATTACTACAACTATACTATGCCTTTTTTACCTAATAACTTTCTATAACTCATCTTAGGCTACTCATTTCCAATATCAACTCATTCCACTTAAAAAGTTACCAAGTCAAGGCTCACATCCAACTGTCACCCATAAAACAACTAAGAAACATAGTTTACATCTTGACATTCCATAACACCTAGCACGTTTAACACTCCCTTATCACTATGTGGAATGTGTTATAATCCCCTACATTTATTGGCATGTTTTTCACTCCCTAGCACACCCTAGCACTCCCTTACATTCCCTAACACTCTAGCATTCCCTCCTTAGAAGACTTGGAACTCACTGACACTCTCTATCGCACACTCTTATCCATTCATTTCCATGCATTTTGAACTAGTTATCCCTTGTGTTTATGTGGAACTCCCTAACACTCCTTTGCACACATTGGCACACTCTGACACCTGACACATCTTGTCATGTCGCATTGAATCTCTAGCATTCCTTGGAAATACCTAGCATACCTTGTCACTCCATCCTTAGAACACCTATAACTCACTGAAACTCCTTGTCACACACTCTTATTCATTTCCATGCATTTGAAACTAGTGCTCCCTTGACTTTCCTTGCAACTCCATAACACTCCCTGACATGCATTGGCACACCTTATAACCTGACACATATTGGCATGTTTCCCTGACCTCTAGCATACCTTGTCACTCCCTCCTTATCACACCTGGAACTCACTAACACTTCTTATCACAAACTATTATTTGTTCATTTCCATGCACTAATTTTACCTAGTGCTCTCTTGTGTTTCCCTGACACTCCCTAACACTTCCTAGTAAATTTTGGCACACCCTGGCACCTAGCACATCTTGGTTGCATGCCACCCTGGCACTCTAGAATGACTTAGCGCTGCCTAACACACCTTGCCACTCTCTCCTTAGCACACCTGGAACTTGCTAACACTCCCTGTCAAACACTCTTATTCATTCATTTCCATTCATTTTAACCGAGTTCTACCTTGTGTTTCCTTATCACTCCTTAACACTCCTTAGCACACATTGGCACACTCTGCCACTTGAAACATCTTGGTATGCTTCCCTAAGAATCTATCATGCCTTGGAACTTCATGACATACCTTGTCACTCCCTCCTTAGCACACCTAGAACTCGTTCACACTTCATTTCCATGCATTTGAAACTATTTATCCCTTGTGTTTCCCTAGCACGTGGACCTAACACTCTCTAGCATGCGTTCACACCACACCTTAGCACCTGGCACATCTTGGCATGCCTTAAAAATTGCCTTGCCTTGGCATGCCTAACATGCATTGTAATTGTCTAGCATGTGTTATTAATTCTTGGCATTCTTTGTCACGCCTTGGTACTCCCTATTTGTCATTCCCTCATATATAGGCTTACTTTTTTTGCAACTTGGGAACCCAACCAAGTCATTTGCAAAACAATGTTGTGCCCAATCCAAAGTCTCCCTTTATCTGAAACTACTTTGACTAGCCCCTTATTTTAACCATAGGCTTCCCTCCTACAATTCCTATTATGACCTTCTCCTAACACACTTTGTCCTTGAGACACCTATAATTCATTGACACTCATTGGGACACACTCTTATTTGTTCATTTCCATGTATTTATACCTAGTTCTCCCTTATGATTCCTTGGAAATCCCTAACACTCTTCAACATGAATTGAAAAGTTATAACATGTGTTAGCATGCCTTTTCATTCCTTGGAACGCCCTGGAACTCCTTAGCTATCATGCCCTCACAACTACCCTTATTTTTTTTGGGACTTGGGAACCCAACCAAGTCTTATCTCCACTACAACAACTTGGCCAAGGTATGTTTACTACAACTATACTATGCCTTTTTCACCTAATAATTGACTATAACTCATCTTATTTTACTCATGTACAATTTCAACTTAACCTACTTAACAAGTTACAAGTTACCAAGTCAAGGCTCATGTCCAAATATGGCCATAAAATAACTGAGCAAAATAGTTTACATCTTGACATGCCATATCACTTGGCATGTATAATAATCCATTGGCACTATGTGGCATGTGTTAGCACCCGCTGCATTCCTTGGCATGATTTGGAACTCCCTAGCACAGACTACCACTCCCTGACATGTCGTGGAAATCTAGCATGCCTTGGCACTGCCTAGCATATAACCTTGTCACTCCCTCCTTAACACACCTCAAACTCACTAACAATCCCTATCACTCACTCTTATTCGACCTTCATTTCCATGCATTTTGAACTAGTTCCCACATGTGTTTCCATGTCACTCCCTAACACTCCCTGGCAAGCATTGGCACACCCTGGCACCTGGCACATCTTTGCATGTCGCCATGGCAGTCTAACATTCCTTGGAACTACATAGCATACCTTGTAACTCCCTCCTTAACACACCTAGAACTCACTGACACTCCCTGTCACACACTCTTATTCATTCATTTCCATGAATTTGAAACTTAAAATGCTCCCTTGTGTTTTTGTGGCACTCCCTAACACTTACTAGCATGCAATGGAACACCCTAGCACCTAGAACATCTTGGTGTGTTTCCTTGGCCTCTAGCATCTTGTAGCACTGCCTAGAATATATTGTCTCTCCCTCCTTAGCACACCTAGAACTCACTGGAAATTCCTGTCACAAAATATTATTCATTCATTTCCATGCATTATTTTGACCTAGTGCTCCCTTCTATTTCCCTAGAATTTTGTAACACTTCCTAAAACGTGTTGGCACACCCTGACACCCGACACATCTTGCCTGCATGATTCCCTGGCACTTTAGCATGCCTTAGAACTGCCTAACATACCATGTCACTCCCTCCTTAATAGACCTAGAACTCATTGACACTACTTATCCCACACTCTTATAATTCATTCATTTCCATGCATTTTGACATAGTTCTCCCTTGTGTTTCCCTATCACTCACTAACACTCCTTAACACGCATTGGTACATCTTGGCATTCTTCCCTAGCACTATAGCATCCCTTGGCACTACCTATCATAGCTTATCACTCCCTCCTTAACACTTTAGCATTCCTTAGCACTGCCAAGCATGCCTTGTGACCTCCTTAGCACACTTGGAACTTGTCGAAACTCCCTATCACACACTCTTATTCATTCATTTCCATGCATTATGACATAGTTATCCCTTGTGTTTCTCTAGCACACTCCCTAACACTCCTTGGCACACATTGACACACCCTAGAACTTGTCACATCTTGGCATGATTTCCTAGCACTATATCATGCCTTGGCACTGCCTATCATACCTTGTCACTCCCTCCTTAGCACACCTAGAACTTGCTAACACTCCCTATAAAATACTCATATTCATTCATTTCCATGAAATTGAAACTAGTCATCCCTTATATTTCCTTGGCACTCCCTAGCATGCGTTTGCACCACACCCTAGCACCTATCACATCTTGGAATTACTAACATGCTTTAGAACTTTCTTGAATATTTTAGCACTTCTTGAGATACCCTACACACCTTGGCACTCCCTAGTTGTCATGCCCTCATAGATAGCCTTACTTATTTTGTGACTTGGGAACCCAACAAAGTCATTGAAAAAATAGTGTTGTGTCTAGCCCAAAGTCTCCCTTTGTCTAAAACTGTTTTGTCCATCCCCTTATCACAATCATAGGCTTTCCTCTTGAAATTAAAATTATTAAATTCTCCTAACACACTTCATCCATGGGGACACTTAGAATTCACTAACACTCCCTAGCAGACACTCTTATGAACAAGAACATGCTAGAAGTTAATTTCAAAGTAGTTCACAATAGATCACCGACATGGAAAGGAACAAGTAAACACTGATTCTAAAGTGAAACATACATAAAACCACTATGAATAATTCCATAACGTATTGCATATATGAAATAACACATACAAATATAGTGAAATATCAGACAACTAATACTACCAGCATGAGAAAGCATGTGAATCAGTGTCGTAAAAGGATAATATCTTATTAATGATGCTACAACTTCAAATACATATCTTGCAACTCATCAAAACCCATCAGTGGAACGTGGGCTATTTCTACCAATGCCTAATCCCAAAGCCCTAGCATCACAACAACTCGCTCTACTAGCTACCAAGTGATGAATAACTCTAGCTCTGAAGCATAAGTCAATTATCTAGTTCTAGCCTCAATTCAAGTGCTAAGAAGTCCTTTATAATGAGGCATGAGAGCTCATTTATAGAGATGAAGTGACTTTTCACCTACTGTGACCCTTGAACTCCCCTCATGATTATTCAACTTCCTCACTACTCTCTCATACCTATTGACCGTTACATGCTCAAATCAGTCTTAGCATAGCTGTTGAGATATTGGTGAGCGATACTCACATTATGATGAGTGAGAAGAGGAGAATGTCAAGGGTTCTTGGAAATCACTGAACGCTTGTTGCCCAACTGCTTTAATAATGCGATTTCTAGGTATGTTTGAGTTTATTGCGAGGTTCCTGGAGCTTTGTAAGGAACCACCTTGCTCGCTAGATGACACCCTAGATTTTTCCATGCATATCAGCTGCTTCTACCTACAAAAAAATAACAAGGGTCATATGTCTTTATAATCAAATAATGATACTAAAATTGCATTCAATTAATTTAAATAATTATATTAACAAACAATCAATTTATATCCTTGTGTGCTCAATTGTTGTGCCACAATGTTTTCAGAGAGATTGGCTTTTATAGTTCCCCTATGCCTCTTCAACCAATATTTTTCCCATGGGATTATATTTGAATGGGTGTTGACTGCAGCTCCACAACTATGTAATTTAACTGGTTGTGGGGGCATGAATGAAAACCAAGAAATATCCAACAACTTCACCATTAGTCCCTTTTCAAATCCTTATTTGACTGCTTTCTCGAATTCCTCCACTCAACATTGCACATTTATTCCCCTAACAATGGTGTGCTAAACTGATCCTTGTGGATGGGTGTCCTAGAATCTCAGCCAATATGTGTGAGTCATTATAGTGAGCTACAACCTGTATAGTTCCTCAGGCCCAACGAGCTAGATCGACACTATGGAAAATGCCTGAATATACAAAAACACTATCACATCCTAGCTACACCACCAAGGCAACATTACCATGTGTAGGGATGTCTCTTGTGGCAAAAATTATAAAATGAAACCTTTCCAGTTGTTTGGGTTTTCCTCCCAAGCTCAGAGGGAGAAAATTTTTTTTTAGAAAAGGTAGAGATGTGTTATCATCCAAGCTCTGAAGCTCATGTATATTACCCAACGCAGACCTTGCATGTCCTACTGTTTCAATACATTCCAAGTACCAGCTTCTCCTTTGGCCTTGATCACAACAACTCCTTCAACAATCCTTCTTAGAACCTCACAAATGTTCCAACAACCATAGATAAAAGGCATACATGAATTATGTCTCTTGATATGGTGTATGTCACTTGCAATAATGAACACTTCAATTTCATTGATTTAATCAATACTGATGGCCCCCACGCAACGTCAGAACAAATGGAGAGTCACACTAGCCGGACTGGTTGCATTTTATGGAGAATTCATATGTGATTTTTTAGTGCGACTATTGTTGGTTGCATTGGTCACCAGGTCGGGTTGGTCACACTGACCCCTGCTTCTTGAGGTTGCGACTCAAAAACTGATCGCAACTAGCTAGAGGTCGCACCTCCCAGCCATTACTTGAGGCTGCGACTCAACGATTGATCTGTAGCCTTGGCCATGAATTCAATGCCATTGATGTGAGTCTCGACTGGCTTCAACTATAATGTGTGAGGCATCCTTACATGCCAAATTCACTTGGCCAATTCAACATTTTTGAAATAGTGACTGGATCACCTCCTTTCATACTATCCTTGAAATGTTGAGATCGGTGTTGGAACTGGGTGATCCACACAAGAAAGTAGCATTTTGCAAATATGCGATAGCTTGTTGAGGACTCAACGTTCTCAAGGCATCGAAATGAATCTGAACTGCTTCCCTTTTACACATATGCAGTATTTGATTAGTTACACATCTGGAAGAAAGTAACTCGATAATACTGCCAACACAGTTTCAAACAAAACCTTATAATTTGGAGTATACCCCCCCCCCCCCGGCGCGCATCGCAAGACATAAGCCATCATGGAAATTACTGTAGTAGAACTTGCCTCATATGAAAGATGATTTTGATGAGTGGACAAAGATAACTATTGTTCGCGTTTCCAGAACCCACTGTGACCAATACAACACTACTTGCATTAAGGTTAAAGATTTGATTCGTATTCAAGCCCAAAAAGTTGGTGTGTGATCGTAAATTCATTTCCTATGGCTTGCATTATCCTATGCATTGGTCACATCCACAACTGAAGAGGTTTTATGGTCGCACCATTCGCACCAGTCATTGGATTACTCCAAATAATATTTTGTGACTTGGAAACCTCGGTGGGAGTACGAATCTCTAGAATTCAGAGAGTCGCAGAATGGATTGGTCGCACTTCTAAGCCTATCCCAAGAGCTCCGAGATGCAACTCCGCGACATATGCAACGATCACAAGTGGGAGATGCAGTAAGTCACACTTCTCAAGGGTAGCATGGGTCACATGAAGCTCTAGCCTACATTTCTACAGGACCACTCAAATATATTTTCACACAGTTGCAACTTACGTGTTCATAATCTCCAACATCTGAATGAGCTGAATTAGAATTTAAACTATGAGGAATGACTGATATCCCGATCTTTATCTTGACATAGAAGCAATAGGAATAATCAAATTCCCCATGCCACCGTATTCTGATGCTACCCGTGGAAACTGTCAAAGGGACTTCTTAAATGGTGCCATCCAGCACTGAATATTGGTGATTTTAAGAGATGGTCTCTACTTCTCTTGCCTCGGCTTCATCGACTAGTTGAATATAATGAATATCTATATAACTAAAGGCCATGTGAGCCAGAGGGAAAAGCCTCGTGGTTGAAGTATCATCCCATGTTTTCAAAGTGTTGTCGTTTCTGTAAACGAGTGGCTTATCAACAACCTTCACGTGTCTGGCGTTATACATAGACTCGATATATTTTGATAATTATCTTCCACTGCCACTAATTTCACACCCAAATCACCAAAGGAATGCAACTTGCCAGGATTTTTAACAGTGAACACTCGATCCTTATAAATACCCCATAGTTCCAAGCATTATAAACATCTAAATAGAATTTCATTTCACCCAGGTGGACGTTATTTCTAACACCTACACAATCCTTTTTGAGCCTTAGCATTGTATTTTAGAAGCCAACGTCCACTCCCAGAAGATTGTTTTTCGTAACGTCTTCATTGACCCATGGCTTCGCTTGCACCCTAATAACGCATTGCCATCATTAAAAGGTCCTTGATATGGGATTTTAATAATATACATACATATGTGCTGTATTCCCATGGCATATGGCTTATATATAAATGTTCATATCACCCAAAATAAAAGCATAGCTCATCCTCACTCTCTCTCGTAACGATCAGAACTTGTTAAATCCCTTTACCATTTTATTTTTATGCTCTAATTTGGTGTGCACATTCATGTTGTGGTGACTGTTATAGGTCAATTTGGGCATCAACCCCCATACTTGGTCAAACTAGACATCATCCCCAGGACTAATGAAATAGGGTCTATCATCCCCTTATATTTTAGTTTCTATATGCCCTAAGTGAAGAACATTTCATTCAAAGCTTGTATTGTGAGATTTCCAAGGTTTGAATTATATGTTATATGACCTAATGACTCACCAATGCTCATTTTCAAGGGACTAACTACATTTTAGTGCCAAATACTCCATGCAAGGGTGCACTGCAGTGCACTTCCCGACACTCAACGGTGCGTTGGTCACCTGGGAGTAGAATTCTCATTGTTCCGAGAATCTCCACATGTCCAATGCCTTCTAGAAGAGTCCATATGTGTCAAACATCGAATCCAACTGTTCATATAACACCTTTGAACTTGGAAACATGTCTTTCCTATTATTAGAAATTCTTTCATTGAGAAACTACCCTAAGTTTCCCTATAAATTGAGCAGTCATCCTAGTGCTAGGGAAGGAAGAATTGTGGTAAAGTTATGTTGTTGGATTCTCATTAATAAGGGATTGAAGTACTGATATGCTACTGGGATAATGCTAGATGTGATGAGGCTGGAATGAAGAAAGAGCAGGTTTACAAAAAATCGATTCATTGGTTGTAATCTTCCGCTTCTACTCTTTAATAAAGATTGTTGTTCATTTCCCCATACATAGGTCTCTATTTCTTGAGCAATGTATTCTTTCATTATGTATGTATTTCATATCTAATCGATTTGATTTGAGTAAGATAATTAGATATATTGTATATTGTATGTTGTTTACAGTTCTCTCTTTGTGTTTGCAGGAATTGATATAGCGACTTGAGTTGGATTGAGAGTGATCGAAACAACGACAGAAGGACAAGGAGAAGCGAAATAATCACAAGTAGGCTCCTTTATATTTTGTATATCTTCTTTTTTTAGATAAAATAATAGTTATTCTTTCCTTTGTTGTTCTAAGTGATAAACACCACACTTAGGGAATTTGGTTTATTCATAGATCAAAATTACGTATAAAAAATTGGCGACTTCGGTGGGGAGTATCCTATCATTCATGGTGTTTTTGCCTCTTTTTATCCTCATCAGTAGCATCTGCTTTCTGTTATCAGTCATTTGAATGAAAAATTTTCATTAGAAGTGTGTCAAGCTGCTTTGTTTTCAATCTTAGCTGCACCCAATGCACTGTTGGTCAAGACACAGTGCACTGTAGTGCACTATCTCCCACTCAGGGGTGCTCTGCAATGCACTGTCTCCCCTTAGAGACTGTGTTCCCCCCTCAACCAATCAAATTCCATCAAAATTTTTCATTTCTTTGAGTCTCAACCACTTATTTTTTGTATTCTCAGATGTCTGATACCTCCTACAGACTAGTAAAATTTCCTGTTCTTCCTTCTTTGAAAAGTAAAATTTTTCAATGTTTCATCAGTGTTTTTCTTTATCATTTGAAAATAAAATTCAAAGTATTTTATTTCTGCATTAGATCAATTCTTCTTTCGAAAATGAAATTTTTATTTCATTCCTCATTTCTTGTAGGAAAATTGTAGTTCCATTCTTCATTTTCCTAAGAGAAATTGTTGTTTCATTCCTCGTTTCTCATAAGAAAACATTTGTTTGATTGATTTATGCATATTGTTTCCTTTCTTTCATTCACATTAATGGAACTGAAAAGAAAAACATGCATGTGCATATAGTGAATTTTGTGTGTTGCACAGTAAAAATTTAGGAAAGTTGCATTTAGTTTGTTCTCTTTGTTGTTTTCTCGAAAACTGATTGCTCTTTCCCTTAGTAGCTAGCATTTTCATTGGAAAAGCTAAATTGAAAAGTTTGGTTATCATTTATTTTTCATTTTTAGGAATTTCCATTACATCACACGGTGAACCTCAAAGACAAACTTTTAAACAAAATCAACATAAAATTTACATCAATCAACCTAAGAAAGCATTGGAACATTAACGATAACATTTAGAAGGTCTAGGCTAGAGACGTGTTCCGACGTCATAAAACATAGCAATCGTCGTTAACTTATCTGTAATACATTCTGAGCTTGATACCTCACTCCACATACGTAAGTATATCGAAGCTCTTCCACGTACCTTTGGGTATATAGGGCGGTGTTCTCATACGAAAAGTATAAGGGGGTGCTCTCACTGTGTGGTTTCGCATTAGATAGTGCTAATATGGACTTGGGCCTCCACGTACCTTCAGGTATATTTGGGAGGAAAAATTTAGGTTTCTATCCATCCATAGGTAACCGTGTCAGCTACCTTGTAACTTGTGATACATATAACACAACATTCGGGGAGATTGCCTTCCCGTACTTCTTTGTTCACCAAGAGGTATTATGCAGTTCACAATCACTTGGCAAACGCTTTTCCTATAATTACCCTGTTATTTTGTTTATTTTTTTTTCCATAAAATTAGTCAATCATCATGGAAGAATAACATCCCTTTCCCCATCGTTCGTGTAGAATATCATTTAAACCACCTTTACCACCAGAAGCCATTTATGGTCGACAAAGGTGACATCATTCTACCAAAACTAGTACTATCAGTAGCTCTGGTGCGACATCATCCTCACATATACCATAGTCATATCAAGTTGTTTCTACAAATAATGGTTCATCTACTATTGTCAAGGCAGAGTCCTCACAGTTACTTGTGGTCACAATCCATCCAATCAGTGAGACCATACCTCCCGAACCCAACGTTCTTCAATTGGAATTTGATCTGCATCATGTCATTCTTTTACTAGAACATTTAGATCCCGAAGTCGAACAACCAGAAGTTTTTCATGTATCGGTCGCTCCACAATCGATTGTAGCCATTGAGTCTCCCATATCGTGCAGTCAACCACCTGAAATATATCTTGAGCTTGACGGTGAAATCATTCCACCTAGTTTGATTTTGATTGAAGAAATACCACAAGATGAAATACCTTCAACTCCAACTCATTTTGGAGAGGATTTTTATCTTTACGAGTCTTTTCCTCAATCACCCCACACTGCTTTCTTTGATCCAGTGTCAATTAGAGTTCTCGTAGATCTTGTAGGGTATAGATTGGAATGTATGAACATGGATGAGTCAACATCTTCGACTGTACCATCTATTACAGTTGCGACAACATCTACTGTTACTACCCCGTCTATGTTCACCACATCATCAGAGTCACATCTATATGGTGGCCCTTCCATCCCACCTGATTACCAATATTTATTTGGAACCTTCTCTGGTGCATCCTCAAACTCATGGACTTCACCCTTCTCATCATCTGGTATTCTATATGGTACATCTCTAATGAGTACATAATGACTTGATCCTTTATATACATCGTCAGGGCAATATAAAGCTAGTCCATCTGGGTATATTCCATCCAGTACCATCTCAACTGCACTACCGACATTTGGAGAACAATATATTCCATCTTATTATACTCCTCACACTAGGGGGTAACCTATGGTCACCCATTTTGAAATTACTCCATCGTTATATGGTCATCCTAATGTTGAAATGATTGTTTGTCAATGGTAGCCTATCCTGCCCATTCAACCACAAACGGTTGTGAATTCATATCAATTGGTTCAACCTGTTGCACCCACATCTACTCCACTTGTTAATACATCCTTACCCGTATTACAGGCTCAAATTTTTGTACCTCAACTGTCTCAGGCGGGTCCTTCCACCCAATACCCTCAAGTATCGGGCCCTCAAACTCCAACTCCTTGGGCTAGTTTACAACAATCACCTGTATCCGGAATTATTTATTCACAAGCTGGATTACCCTATTATGGGATGTTGCAGGCACAACTAGTTTTTACCTATTCACAACCGGGTCCAAGCTATTCTATTTTGGACTATAATATTGGTGGACAGACACCTTTTCATCCACAAGTGAAAATTCCACAACAATCATTCCAACAACAAGTAGCTTACCCAGGTTTTGGTCAACATAATCCTTAAGCGTTTGCTTATCAAAAAAACCCCTACCTGGGTTACCAGCAACAAATTACTTATGCCAGTGCCCAATATCTTGTTTCCCAAGAAATTCCATCATACTCTGGCTATGCTCAACCTGACTTAAATCGATGGTTGCATTTTTTTACAACTTCATAATTACCTGATTTAAACCGACTTACCTACAACCCAATCAACTATGCTCCTTGGTGGCCAGTGATGCCACATAAATTACCCTATAATACTCCTAAGTTCAATGGAAACCCTCAAGAATGTAGGTTTTAACCCTGTACAGAAATTATCTACAAATGAATCTTAAAATAGAAAATAAACAATAGTGAGAGCACAAAACATAAAACAGATAAACACAAATATTTTTCCCTGGATCCCAAATCGGGGTGACCAGCTTGATTTTTCATTATATTCCTTTTAGTATTACAACACATATATATACATGCTGAAGCATACATAAACCCCAATCCATTAACCCTGGATTAGAACAAAACCGTAGTTCCCTTGACTGGATCTACAAAATACTAGGGGCCGAAAACCATTGTCCCCTAAAACCATGTGCAAACTCATGCACAAAACCATGGGTGGGTCCGCACACCAAAAAAAAATTCTCGGGGTGCTGCCCCGGACCCTGACAGGGGGGGCTGTCACGTGGGACTATTCATGGAAAGAATATAACAGATACCCAACAGAGAAGAACTGTCGACGCATGTTATGACTTATCATTTGTGGTGTTCATATAACTCCTTAAATGATGACTCTGTTTGACTACGTCCTTTCCAGCGTACGTTCATTGTTCCGGCCGCGAAGTGGTACATTGAGTTACCACGAGCTTCATTTGATAATTTCACTGCCTTAGCTACTACCTTTATGACCCACTTCCAGTTACCCATATGATATGAAACTGAAACGGAACTCTTGACCAATTTCAAACAGACTAATGCTACTCACATTTCTAATCATATTCATGAGTGGTGTCATCATTGTAGAATGGTCAAGCCATTTGTTCTTGATCAACTCCTTGTTGAGTGGTTCATTAAGTCCTTGCTACCATCTATCACCGAGGATGTGGCTAAGGGTGGCGTTGTCACTGAAGAGCAGGTCATTGCTTGTGCCTAGTACTTAGATTTGATTTATACTCAGTGTGGCACACTCTATGAAAAATTCCCAATGCACCAGGATCTAATTTTATTGTTCCTCCTCCATTTAAGGACTCTCATGCCGATGATGGTATGATCAGTACTGCAAGCACACATCAATCTACTACATCAGATCTGGCACCTTCTTTTGAAATTCATGCCATGTCATCTGACAAAGGAAAAAGTGACAAGCAACCTAGAAGTAAGAAAAAGGGGAAATCGAAGAAAAATAAAAATTCAACCCCACGGGAACGATCATTTGATCAAGAAACTAGAAACAATTGGAAACCTCGTTACCCTTGCATAATATGTAATGAGGAACACTTTGTTCAAGACTTTCCTCACCGCACCAAAGTCTCAAAATTAATTAAGACCTCGCATGGATCTATTATGTTGACAGATCCATTTCTGAATCTAGACACAAATTTGGTTGCTACGGATCCAGCTTCTAGTTCCCAAGTTCTTATGCTATTTGTCACGAAGCCAAAAAATGAAGTTTTAGTGTCAACGCATAATAAGTATTATGGTAGTCAGGTTATTGATCAACCTACTACCTCTACCACGAAACTATCTATGGAATCTATTCCGCCAATTTCTATTCATGAATTAAGAATAAATCCACCGAAGGGAGTCGTCCATAAATCGACATTCAATCCTCAGGCCCGAGCTACTAAAAATTATAATATAGTTGAAAATTTGGCTCAATCCCCTTCAGCTATGTCGACACTTGAGGTACTTCAAAATTGTCCCTCCCAGAATAAGGCTTTGTTGTCGATAATTGGTGGAATTGATCCAACAAATTCCAATCTTGTAGTCTTTAATCATATGGGCTATGTGCTGCAATTACCAGCAAAACTGACATTCTCCATCCAAGTAAATGTTCTTAATCACCTTTTTCATCATAATATTATTGATGAGGGAGCATATACCTGCATTATATCTCTAAACTACTGGAAGTCACTTGGCTCGCCGCTCCTATCTCAATCGCCTACGATGTTGAAAGATTTTTAACGTTCGTACATATAAGCCTTGCGGTATCATCAATAACCTGCATGTTTAACTAGGGGGAAAAAAAATAATTGTTGAAGTCGAGGTTGTTGACGGACCCCTTGACTACAACATTTTACTCGGAAGGCCATGGGTATATGCTATGACGGTGATCATCTCTACATATTTTAGAATGATCGCCTTTCCTCATAAAGGTGTTATCATAGTCATCAATCAACTATTATTCTTTGCCTCCGGTTCCCAGGTAACTGGAAGGGTTCTGTTAGTTCACGCACCCCACCTAGTACTTCAAAACATTGGTGTATGGCTCTTAAAGGATTCTTCCCTAATGGGAACCTTTGCATTACCGCCACCTGCTACGTTGGAAAAAATGGAAAAAATAGAGACCGGCTACATGATATATTCCACTCCATATTGCTTAAGGAAGATTACGGATGATTCTGAAGTTGCCAAGTTGGATGAATTCCTGCCACCCAGCCCAATTGAGCTGGCATAAAAATCAATCTACATGGCTTGGGAGGCGAATCTGAAATCATTGTTGCCGATCATTTGGGTCGATCGTTCATTACATTTTGGTGCTCCATTTGATCCTTTTTCATCCATCTTCTTGACTGGTGAGAGAATTGTGGAATCCATGATGCTAGAAGGAGAACCATGGGAAGATCATCATCATCATTCCCATCTTTAGGATTACGAAGAATATAATATTATTGAACCATATCACCCATCGATAAAAATTTTATTTTCGAATTCTTTTTCCATTATTGCAATTGAATCCGACCGAAATTAATCAAATATTGAAGAAAACATTTCTATTGATATTTCGACCAAACCCAGCATTGTAGAAAACATTCATGTCAGCGTGTCTTGCTCTCCAATAGAACTCGAAACTTATCGCTCTCTCTTTCATGAATTCCGAGATATATTTGCTTGGTCTTATGAGGAAATTCCAGGCATAGATACTAGTATCATTGAACACACCATTAAAATGTACCCTGATGTCAGACTGGTATGTCAATGCCTTCATCTTGTTCATCTGAAGAAGGTTGCTGCCATTAAAGTAGAAGTTGAATTTTTTTTTGCATGCCGGTTTCATTTACCCTGTTCCGTTAACTGATTGGGTTTCTAATATTGTTCCTGTTATGAAGAAACAAGGGACAATCAGAGTGTGCATCGATTATCGAGATGTTAATCTTGCTTGTCCAAAATATAGCTATCATACTCCCTTTATCGACCAGATTATTGACGATTGTGCCAGATGTGAAATATTTTCATTCATGGATGGATTTTTTAGCTACAATCGAATCAATATATGCCTAGAGGACCAATATAAGACAAAATTCATCTATCCCTAAGGCACATTCGCTTATCGTAAACTCCCATTTGGTTTAAAGAACGTTAGGGAAAAATTTTAGAGAGCAATGGATTATGCTTTCAATGACATCAAGCACATTATTCAACCTTATCTAGACGATTTACCCGTGTATTAAAAAAACCAGACTGATCACCTGATGTATTTGAGAGCTATCTTTTCATGCTACCGACACTAAAAAATATGCCTCAATACACACAAATGTGTGTTTTGTGTTGGTTCTGGTCATTTTCTAGGATTCGTCATCTCAAAAAAATAATTCGAATCAACCCACTGAAGGTCCAGGCCATTCTTGATTTTCTCGCACCATCAAATTTGCTTAAGTTACAGAAAATCGAAGAAAAATCTAACTCCCTAAGGAGGTTCATACCCAACTACATCGAAATGGCTAAACGATTTACTCGTCTCTTGAAAAAGGGGATTCCCTTCAATTGGGATAAGGTTGCGCAAGCTTCTTTTGATGTTGTCAACGATACACTTGTACGGGCATCATTAATGTATCCCCCCAATTATCAGAGTCATGATTTCTTATATATCGTCGCGACTGATACAACCATTGCTATGGTATTGGTCCAAGAAAAAGATGAGATAGAACATCTGATATATTATTTGAGTCATAATATCAATGATATGGAAGTGAAGTATTCATACATCAAAAAACTTTCCTTGGCGGTTGTTCAAGTTTTCCAAAGGTTTCGCCATTATATCCTATTCAAGAAGACCATTGTCATTTTGGATCGCAAAACCATGACTTGCATTCTGTCGTGTCAATTTTGGGGGGGGGGGGGGAATATTCAAATGGATTGTCATTTTGAAGGAATTTTATTTAGAATTCATCAAATCCAAGTCAAAAAAGTATTTAGTTTTGGTTGAGATTATTTGTGACCTTCCCTCTGATAGTACTGCTACTACATCGGAACCATCAATTCCTGACGAGTCTCTGTTTCTGATCGTATCATCTGATCTTTGGTATGGGGATTTTATCATCTATCTCCAAACACGGACTTTTCGACTTGATACATATCACTCTGAACAACGATGTATTCGATACCAAGACAAAGATTATCTGATTGTCAATAATACACTTTATCGTCGCAGTGTCGATACCATTTTAAGGAGGTGCCTCACTCATGAGGAGGCCGAGAAAGTCTTAAATGATTGTCATGATGGGGCTTGTGGTTAACACTTATCTGGATATGCTACCATGTAGAAGATACTCTGTGTCGGTTTCTTTTGGCCTACCATATTTCGCGACTACATCCTCGCGGTCAGAAGTTTTCATGCATGCCAGATATTTGAAAGTTGTCATGCATCCCAGATATTTAATCATAAATTCCACAAACCACTAGCGTTGATGCATCCTGTTATCGCGATGGGACCATTTGCAAAATGGGGCATTGAATTCATGACTTGAACCCTTGTTCATCTGGGGGGCATGTTTATATTATTGTTGCAGTAGACTATTTACTAAGTGGGCCGAAGCGATGTCTACATTCAATAACACATGCGAAACAACTGCATTATTATTTTCAATCATGTCATCTCATAGTTTGGTGTTCCACATGCTATTGTCATAGATCATGGTAAGAATTTTCGCAATCACATGATGAATGAGTTGACTGCCAAATTAGGACTGTCGCATAATAGTTCTACTCCTTATTATCTACAATCCAATGGAAAATTTGAGGCTATTAACAATATTCTTAAACGAATGCTTCAAAAAATGATAGGATTTAATAAACGAAATTGGCATTTGATCCTGTACTCAGCTTTGTGGACATACCGAACTTTGGTGAGAAACGCAGTCGGATTTACCCCCTTCCAATTGGTGTATGGTTTGGAAGCTATCTTGCCTATCCAATGTGAAATACCGTCCTTAAAAATCGTCGTTTACTTTTTACCTGACACCTCTTCTGAAGAAGCACGTATTTTTAACCTCATCCATCTTGATTAAACATGTCGTGAAGACACATTGGCTAACGAAGCGCATAAGAAACGTATAAAGGTGCAATATGACCAAATTTCTAGTCTCGCATCTTCTTACAGGGTGACCTAGTCTTACTTTATGATCAAGAAGCTGATGTAATAGGTACAGGAAAATTTGAGCTGTTATGGCATGGCCCCTATATTTTCAAAAGAGTTCTTGCTAGGGGCACCTACGAGTTGGTAGATTATGATGGAATTCCATTGGTGCAGCCCCGAAATGGGTTGTATCTCAAGTGTTACTATGCTTAAACATGAGCGTAGTGAACTGTCGTATTCTATTTTATATATGCTTTTGATTTTCATTTACTAACTTAGCTTGTTTTTCTAGAGCTTTCTTGAAGTTATTAATCCGCTTTACATTTCATCGCAAATGTATGAATCTTTGGAAGCATTTGTTGGGTATGTTGTTTTTCTAGAGCTTTCTTGAAGTTATTATTCCAATTTACATTTCATTGCAAATGTATGAATCTTTGGAAGCATTCTCTCGGATGCCATTTCATTTGGTATTAACCACATTATCATTAGATTAGACTAACAACTTGTTGTACTGCAACTTACTAGTGTTTATATTGTCAGAAATCCAACATTGCATCGTATGTTCCTAAGAGTTTGAATTTTGGAAAGATATTTTGATTTCATTTAATATCATCACATTTCCAAAAAATTGAACACATTAACTGATTCTTTTGCGAATTATGTTATAAACAGACACTTGCAACACATGTAAAGACATATTTTAAATTCACATCACATAATTGAATAGGATTGTGCAATAAACATAGTAAAACACTAAAAAAAAATAGATAGATAGTTATAGGTTTTTTAAAAATTTGTGCCCAAGACACATTGGTCATATGACCTGAAAATGTATGGAAAATGTCAAAGTAAACTATTGATGCTCGTGATAACAAGCTACTGATCTAGCCATCCTACGTAATAACTGCATCAAACGGTTAGGAACACTAATAGTGTGGCGATGTAGTCTCATGGGTAACTCTTCGATCCGGTAATCCGAAATCCCGAGAGTCAAACCATCTATGTATTTTTGTAGCTCAACAAGAGTTTCAATCATATCTAAATCTCGAAGGAATTATCTCTCTAAAACCATCTTTTCTGGCTCCTCTTCTCTCTACTCCAGCTGACCCATTGGTCGAACTCGACCTACATCAGCATACATCAAAACTTGAGTTTGGGCTTGGGAAAAATAAAAATAAAAAAACATGTATAAACCTTAGAAAAAATCAAAAAACATGGTCCAAACATTCTTACCAATTTCACCCCATTGAGCGCCGTCTGGTAGAATCAGGTCTGGATCTCCTTGGAAGTCTACGCCTGCATATGCATAATCATCGATGGAAGTCATACGTCATCTAAACTAGGTGAAGAATGTAGTAGAGAATATGATGGTCGATTGACCAGCATGTATAGCCATCAACTCTACCCATCTCTGCATCCGTGGATCTCTAGGGCCAGATATACCTAGTGTAACATGTTGGGGTTGCATCAATGGAATATGCTCTAAGGCAAAGAAAATCAGGGTCGAGCCATAGTTGAAATTATTCTTCCTTCCTCCCTTTTCCTTGGTCAGTTGTTCTTTCATCTGAAAGAGAAGGTTCATAGCTCCAACCTGGATCGAATGGCAAGGAAAATCGTCCACAGAATCTATCTCAATCAACTACTGAAGTTCGGGGGAAAAAACTGGTTCAGAGCTCCTAATTTTCAAATGGTAACTTTCAAATGAATGGTAAAAACTCTTTTAATTAGTAAATTTTATTATGTCAAATCATATTTAATACTGTGACTATGTTTTTTATTCACTTTTTCTATGAAATCGGTATTTTTAATCCATTTGATGGTTTTCTAAACAGGTTTTACAACTGATACAACCGATTAGTTGTGCACACTTATTCAAGAATGATTTGACCACAAAGCATACTTTTATCCTTATTTTTCAAGCTTTGATAAAAATGAAAAAGGACTTGAAGCACAATTTTATCTCTTTTTTGAGCTTTGATAATGACGAAAAAGGAACCCTTGAAGTCTTATTTTATCTCTTTTAGACTCCGATAATGTGAAAATATTACTGAGAACTTATCTATTTGAGCTCGTGAAAGTAAATGAAATGAAATCTACTCAATATAATTTTAACCCTTTTCCAGACTGAGATAGATTATTTAAGAAAAAGGAAAACCTTAGTCGAACATGGCTAAGAGGTTCTCTCAGGTATCATTTTACACTTTTTTGAACCTCAGCGACATATTTATGAAAAAGGAATCATGGAGTTTTCTTTTTTCCTCTTTTTCAAACTCTCTAAATATGAAAAAGGATCATGTTGTCACTGTTGTTAGGCTCGTTAAAACATAAAATAGTGATGGGCTTGTCTATCATGGCAAGAATCGAGTTTCATTTATTGCTAGAATCGTTAAATTATTAAATAGTAATGCATTCATATGAAGGGTTTAATTATAGATCAAGAATATGTTACCCTCCTAAAAATTATTAAAAAATAAAGAGGTAATGGTCGATAAATGACCAGGGAAAATTTTGGAAAAAAGAACAGAACACTTTATGGTAGTAGGTCGCTCTTGAACATGACACTATCACTCCAACATCGTGACTTTTTGGGTTGGGTAATATTCTTGATGATTCATTCATACCTATGGTTCATCATACCTTCACTTCGGTTTTGGTTCAATGCTGCCAACTCATTTCGGTGTCGTCGATATGTTCAAAAGAAGTCATCCAGTGAATCCTCATCTTTCTACAATACTCATAAGCCTTCATTTTCATGATAGTCATCCCTGAACATTGCTATATCATTCACATTTTGTCTTTGAAATCAGTAACTCTCGTTTCATGATAAAGTGGCTTCGTGTTGACATCGACTCATCATCCAGGAAGTTTACTTAGAAACATCTTGCAGTACCTTGAGGCTTGTTACATCATCAACAAGTTTCTCACTTCTGGACCTTTGACCGAAATATTTTATTTGGTGTTCGACATCAAATCATCTATTCGCAACTAGCAAGTTGTACTGCAGTACCTTGAGAGCCATTAACATCAATGGTGGTTTTCTCGCGTTTGTTAACAACTCACATCATTGGCTAGTAATCAAACAATGTCTTACCATGTTCAACTTCAAATCATATATTCACATGGCTATACTTGTACCTGAACGATAGAGTGAATGAGATAAGAAGACCTTGGATCTAGTTTCATCCATCGAGGCTACGATTTCAGGATTGTTGTACACATCATCTGTATGATGGCTTTACATACAAATCTTCATCCGAACATGGGCCTATATCTGTAGGCATGTTTGTATTATGCAACATTCCAATGTAGATGAATTTATGAACTATGTACATGTTATTATATAGTTTATGTGTCGAGCTTGGGAATGCCTCCCTCAACAATTTGTGATCAAGATTAAATATATCATGATGTAATTTATTGTAATATTGATGCAGTTCACCATCCACTTTAGTTCCATCTCATCACATCGTAAAGCATCTCATCCAAATACTATTATTATTTCGACTTCATGCTTTAGGGGGTAGTTGTTATAGGTCAATTTGGGCATCATCCCCCAAGACCTAGTCAAACTGGACATCATCCCTAGGACCAATGAAATAGAGTCTATCATCCCCTTATATTTTAGTTTCTATATGCCCTAAGTGAATAAAATTTCATTCATGGCTTCTATTGTGAGATTTCCAAGGTTTGAAGTATATGTTATATGACCTACTAACTCACCAACACTCACCTGCAAGGGACTAACTACGTTTTAGTGCCAAATCCTCCATGCAAGGGTGCACGGCAGTGAACTTCCCAACACTCAAGGGTGCGTTGGTCAGCTGGGAGCAGAATTATCATTGTTCCAGGAATCTCCACATGGTCAGTGCCTTCTAGAAGAGTCCATATGTGTCAAAATTTGAATCCAAGTGTCCATCTAACACCTTTGAACTTGGAAAAATGTCTTGCCTATTATTAGAAAGTCATTCATTGAGAAACTACCATTAGTTTCCCTATAAATTGAGCACTCATCCTAGTGCTAGGGAAGGAAGAATTTTGGTAAAGTTATGTTGTTGGATTCTCATTTGATAAGAGAGTGAAAGTACTGATATGATTCTAGGATAACGCTAGATATGATGAGGCTGGAATGAAGATGGAGCAGGTTGAAAACAAATTGATCCATTGGTTGTAATATTCCCCTTATACTCTTTAATAAATATTATTGTTCATTTTCCCATGCATATGTCTCTATTTATTGTGCAATGTATTCTTGAATGATGTATTTATTTCAGATATAATCGATTTGATTTGAGTAAGATAAGTAGATATCTTGTATATTGCATTTTTTTTGTTGTTCACTGTTTGTGTTTCTAGGAATTGATCTAGTGACTTGAGCTGCATTGAGTGCGATGGCAACATCGAAAGAAGGAGAAAGAGAAGCGAAATAATTAGGGTAATTTTGAGGTCTAAAATGGGCCTCCCAAGGAAATTATAAAATAATAGTGGAAATAATAAAATAAGATTTGATTACATCATCAAATTTTAGAGGGAAAAAAGAAAAAAACTACTTTTTCAACTCGTATTTTGAACTTATCTCCCAAAGTTTTTACTCAAATTTTGAGTAGGAGTACTCGTTGGATGCAAAATTTAATTCCTCATATGAGGAGTATCCACGTTGCATACTTTCGATGGACCTTGCTACATGAAAAATGAGAAATACATGAAAAGCGTGATTACAATCACGTTTTTTTAATGTATTTTCATTTTTCATGTAGTAGGGTCCATCGAAAGTATGCGACATTGGAAATACTTGGATGAGGAATTAAATTTTTCATCCAACGAGTAATCCTGCTCGAAATTTGAGTAAAAAAATTGGCATATAAGTTGAAAATACGAGTTGAAAAAGCAGTTTTATTATTTTATTATTTTTTTTATATTTTTACACTTTTACTTAAAAAATGGTGAATAATCCCCCATGGTTGACATCATCGTCTTGAATCCTATTGTTTCTTATAAAGTTTATTTTGGTTGTACATTTTTCTTAGGAGGCCCATTTTAGACCTCAAAATTCCCCTAATGAATCACAAGTAGGCTCCTTTCCATTCTCTATATCTGCTTGTTTTAGAGAAAATAATAGCTATTCTTTCCTCTGTTGTTCTTAGTGATAAACACCAAAATTAGGGAATTTGGTTTATCCCTAGATCACAATTCTATATAACAGTTACCATCGATATTTTGACCAATATTTATTTACATGCGACCTTTCGATGAAATTATGATGATCCTCACATGTTCGACCAATAAAGCCAAAACTCCAAGCATGAGCCACTTTACTTAAACACCCGCCAAGACTTGAAGCCAATATTTATTATTTAAATAAGTCTTCTTCCTAAGTGATGCCTTCTCACCATTTCATTGGATCTCATGCTTCTTAATATGTAGCCAAGGTGACTCCATATAAAGATCAATTTTGCACTCGTCAAGCTTGACAAATTGACCTGATAAGTTGAGTCTTTGATTGCTTGTTTAAAATTTTCTTTACACGTACCATACCATGTCGAGGAATGCCCTACTTAATGAAGAAAACCAAGTCTAGTTTGGCATTCATTTCTTCCAAAATATTTGCAACAGGAAATGGCGTTGGTACATAAATGACTAATGCATTTTCCTCCACTTTAGCCTTTGCTTCTGCAACCATATTAAAATATTGGAATATCCAAGTTTTTTGTTTCTCATAGTCTCACATGTTCACCCTTACCCAATTCTTTCTCAGTGACCATCGTCTTGGTTCTTTTCAAATTTTCATGTGAGGCCCAGTTGGGCGATGCTCCTTTCATCGTTTGGGGCAATGCTTTCAGTGAAAACCTAGGTTGCTTTATCCATGTGCACACACGCGAACCTCATGAGAAGAAGTGACAAAATACACATATGGTTGAGAGCCCTCTTATATTTAGACCACCGTGTCTTTATTCCTTTTGAATAGGTGATCCCCCCTTAGTGGTCTAAGAAAAGACTTGTGATGCCACATTTCAAGAAGACATGAGCCACAACATAAAATAATACTACAAATAGAAAGTCCCTTTATGGCTCTAGGGTATCACTATCCAAAGTTGTTTCACATTTGCAATATAAACATGTAGTTATCAACCAAATAGCATAATTTCAATCATGCATTAATTAAGGACTTCAACAAACATGATCAGGTTATCCTCAACTTAAGTATATCTTGCGATGATTACACTAGAGAATTTCAGGTGGTTTTGTAAACCATTATGACTTGAATGTCCATACATTCCTTCTAATATTAACATATGAATTGAAATGGAAAGATTTGGAGGCTTACTCTCTCACACATAAAAGAACCTTATTTTGGGAAAATAATGCCTATGCTCATGGATATGCTGGATATGATTCCTTAAAACTTGGTGGAGAGCAAGCTGAGTAATACATGCCAAAGTGAAATTTAAGAGAAGAAGGTTTTAACCTTTGATTCATTACTATGATAACTTAGGATTTTATAACATATGGACAAGACCATAATAATCCAAACCCTAAACTAATGGAGAGCATAAGGGCACATGCACAATATGACCAATGGGAAAACACCCTTGCAAATGCAGGTTGATGACAAGATAACTCCCGACAACAACTACTTGTCAAAACCCTAATGTAATAAGAGGTAATGAGGACTAATTCTATATGAGGTACCTTGTAAACCCTAATGCATATGAGTGATCCAGTTTCGAGATAAGATGAGAAGGTGGAGATGAAAAGCACCCTCGAGAGTAAGTATTAATTCACGATAGGGTTGGAACTTCAATCACCAACGCCTAAGGTTTCAAGGATGCCGTGGAAAATATATAATTCTCTCAAACCTCAATGCACATGTTGAGGCATAGGACCAGTCAAGGGCCTAGGGAAAAATTCTATGCAATAAATCTGACCATGGTGTCATGCGATGCCGATGAGACTATGCCCTTAGAGGCATAGGTTAAAAACAAAAAAGGGGTCACTTTCTTCCCAAAATAGGGTTTCTCCTAAACCTTAGTATAGTCAACATAAGGGTAGCCAAAAATTAAATCATTCTTGTCCACATGCAGTGCTTCTGTTGGTTGCGATACATACTAGGGACATATAAGTTTTGAAGTCATGGCAGTCTCTTGGTTGCATGTCACCAAAGAAAAACACCTGTGAAACCCTAATGTAGTCATAAGGTAAACATCTGAGGAAACACATGATGTGTGGGGGCAATATGTAAAGTGTGAATGGGGAAAACATCAAAGTTCAACATAAAGGGGGAGAGGAGAGCAATCGGTTAAGAGTCTTATCAAAACCCTAATGGGTTTAGCGAGAAAAATGAGGGAACCAAAAATTTGAATATGCCCAAAATTTTGGGTGGTTTTGTAGTAGCTACAACACTCTCATAATGCTAAATCTTGGAAATTGGCCTCATTATGATAGGTGGAGGCTTAGTCCAAAAAAAATAATAACTATCAAACCTTAATAGAGTGAATTTTATCATACCTTTTTATGTCTATATTAAAACAAGCAAAAACCACATAAATTTAATTTTGAGTCTTTTAGTTTAAAGATGACCATATAAATAACTATAACTGCTAATTAATTATGTTTGTATGTTTTACATATTAAATAATTTATATGCATCTTAATATCTTATTTATTTATATTGAATTTTTAATCTAATAATACATACATATATATATATATATATATATATATATATATATATATATATATATATATATATATATATATATATATATATATATTAATATATATATATATATATATATATATAAATATATATATATATATATATATATTAAATAATACTATTGACATTTAATTTTTATTTTTAATTTTTAATTAATTCCAATTCCCGCCTCAAAAAAATTCCACCCTTCATGATGTCTATGTGGTTTAAGTTTTCCTCTTAATAGAAATCACCGTTAGAATCCAGAACGGCCAGATATTTGTCTTCAAACTGCAGGAGTCGAAAATTTAACTTTTTGTTACATTTTGATGGATCTTGTGCATGTATGGTATTCCGAGAAAAAACAAGGGGTTTAAAGAAAGAAACAATTGCATGACACAAGGGGTTTAAAGAAAGAAACAATTTCATGACATTTACGAGCCAAAAATAGTGGACACGAAAGGTCAAACTGCAGTTGAAGCAAAATATTCTATTTTTAATATTTTGATAATTTTTTATTCCTGCTTGCAAAAAAACCACCCTTCAGGAGTAGGAGCAAGTGGAACCTTGTGGTGGGAATTCTGCCAGATTTCGAAGAGGGATGCTCTACTCCTTTGTATCGTTTGAGGTAGCTAGTTGATGCCATAGTTGTGGAGATGCAAGCTGAATTGGATTCTGAGGGGGAAGTAAGCTCACGATGTTTCTCACCTTCATTGATAGCTTCCCACCGAGTATTTATAAAATGAACCTCCTGAAATGACCAAGTTGAATATTTTTCTAACTTTTTATTACGTTTAGCTCATCAAAACCCCACATTTTAATGCCTTACAAACGAATTTATTGAGCTTGTTTGATTTCGATGTCTTGAATCTGAGTTGCATGTTGTGTTGCATGTTGTTTTTGCAATATTCTCTTACCTATATTAGTATTTTTTTGGTCTGGACCCCATATTTGATGTGTTTGTGTCCTGTCAACTTATTGATGGAGATATTGAAACTCCTGCCACCTTTGAGAAACCCAAACTGTGAAGGAATTCTACAACTTAGCATATTGTTTGACAAGTCGATGAAACCCTCAGAAAAATAAAGAAGTTGAAGTTAAAAATTTTGTTCCTGGCCCTTGAAATTGAACATAGAATATAATATTAGTCTTGTCGGAGCTAGTGAACTTGTTGCAGACAACACTTCAAAACTTCCCCATAGAGTTTCATCCTAAGAGCCTCCCTTTGATGGATCGGGTGTAGTCCAAAGATCTTGAAATTCAGATACTTGGGTGGGAATATCTCCATAGAATAAATTATTGGAGAAATTGAGCACGTGCAAATCCTTGAATTTCCAGATCCATTTTGGAATAAACCATGTCAACTAGTTATGTTCCAATGATAAAAAAATGCAAACTCTATATTCCCTTCCAACTTGCAAGTATTGTACCAATTAAACAATTGTGGCCCAAGTTAAAATACAATAAGCTACTAAGATTTCCAAATGATGTTGGAATATTTCATGTGAGGTAGTTAGCTGAGAAAGACAATACCGAAAGGTTTTTCATTAGGCCAATCTTACGAGGGATTTTTCCTTCCAATAAATTCTCTAGAAAATGTACTATCAAATAATAAAGATGCTTGCACTACCAGGTGCCATGTAACCTATGGAGCCGCTCAGCGTGGTTGAAAGCATGTTGCTGCAAAGCTGTGGATCGATTAACTATGCAATTCAAAAATCATTGATGTGCACCTCAAACTGTTCATCAAGAAGAATATTGTTGGGCTTAATATCATAGTGGACCATCTCCCCGATTCCACATTCTTCGTGTAAATACACTAGTTCCTCTGCAATGCCCATATAAATTATGAGCCTTGTCACCCAGTTGAGCTGAGTAGGGTTCCCATGTAAATGCATGTCTGAACTACCATTGGGATGAATTGGAGTATAAGGATTTTGAAATCCCAATTGGAAATTACACCCATAATTTTCACAAGGTTCTGATGCCATATTTTACCTAGTGTCTTGCACTCTTCCATAAAAAATATTTGGGCCTCTACTTCTGATTCAACTTGGAGCTTCTTGATTGCCAATGTCATCCCATTAACAAGCTTCCCATGGTGCTTGAGGCACCACTGCCTATTATATTTCTTTCATTGTATCCTTCTGTGATCTTATATGTATCTTTCTTGCTCACCTTATAGAGAGAATATTCAACGTAACACATCTCCAAATTTGCAGAATTAGAAGGGGTAGAATGCCGCATCCAACAAATGGAATTGGGCGTGGTGTTGAAGAAAACCACCTGGAAGATGCCATTTGAAGTTTCCATTAATTATGTTTGCATAAAGGAGGTTTTTAGTTAACTCCACGCTCTCTCACATTGGTGTCCCGTCCAACATCACTTGAAAATTGAGACACAGATATATCCTCAACATAATACATCCTTGGAGGTAAATGGTATTTCAGCTATGGAATATTTATAGAGCATTCATATGTCCTGAAAAATACAGATTCTTGACGGCACTTCAAATTTTCATTTACACTATTGTTTCAGTACAAGTTTTCATCCATAGCCTTTCACAAGATGGTGTTTTTCATTTGTTTTATGTATTTCTTTGTCTGCATTTTATTTTGTGTAATATTTGATCAAAAATTGTTTCAGAATATTGTTCTATTTTCTCTAGTCCATTTTTTTTACAAAGGTATCTCACTGGTGAAATGTAATAATTATTTATCTTTATTAATTTTGTGGTCTAAATTCCATAGCTATTCACAATGTTCTGTCACTTCTTTCAAGTTATTTCCATGTTTTCTACTACAAGTAATTTTTAAAATGCTTGAATGAAAATTTCTAGGATACAATTTAATTCATATTGATCATTTTAAATCAAAATAGCAAGGATTTATGGGTGTGGGTGTGGGGATGTTATTTTTGAAAATTGGGAGAAATGCTCTTTGGAGGATGATCTACTACTTATAAAAGACTTCGGAAATTTGAAATCGACAAGACAAAACATCAAATGTAGAATATTATGATGATGACAACCTTATGTTGTATAAAATCTTTCCAACTTTCTTTCAAGAGTTCAACCACCTCAATTTCTTTTAATAATTCAGCTGGGAGCTGTTACTTGTGTTCCTCCAAGTTTTTGGAATGCAGTAGTGAAAGAGCATATGGAGACAACCCCAAATTTTAGGGAGATTAAATGATATGTAAAAATAAATATACATCTAATTGTATTTGATAGTAAAAATTTTGATAATGGAAGAAAACATAGGTTAGCCTTATGGATTTTCATCTCTTTAACCTTGGATACCCAATTTACATATTTGAAATTCCCCTCATTAAAAGTAAAATTTTTTACATCAAATTTCACTATTTTGGGGACATTACAATTTTTTCACTTAAAATTTCATTGTCAAGGAAGCGTGGGGATCATGCCCCAAAACTTGGTGAGCATTTCACTATGTAACATTGGGTTATACTCAACATTAGATCAATGTTATGAGTGTTGATGATGCCTTGCAAGAGGGATTTGCCTATTATGGGGGCTTAAAATCTTGTGATAAGGATTTGTCACAAGTGGTGACATCCCCATAATCAAGATTCATTATAGGGGTTGACAGCACTATATTAAGGATTTGTTACTTGGATCGGCATGGTTGTAATAAGGAACTAGGGATGTCCCTATATCAATATCTGTATGGAACCCCATATCTAGCAAATGGGTGACTCCATCAAAGTACGAGAACTTTCACACCCATTAAACGATTTGAGACAGTTGGGGTATTCTCTATATGGTCCCAAAGCCTTCGAGGAGTGGCCACTAATATTTGGCAAGGATTTGTTTATAGCCATTTATGTTCTCTTGGTAATTTAGTGCCCCCACTAACTACTTGTACACCAATATTTTCATGGTATTTATAAAAAAAATTGGCCTAGACAACAGGCTGACATGCAAGTTCCCTAGTGGGACAAATGAAAATAAAAATAATAGGCGACCTTTTATGAACTTGGAGGAATGGTGACTTCACTATCAACTCAATATCAGAAAACATAAATGTTGTTGTCTTGTCGGCACAAGTTTTAGCCTTGGCCAACACATCCTTGCCTTTGAGAATAGATGGAAGAGTTGCCTCTTGCGCAATGGTCATACGCTCATATTCCACTGTGTTAGTTTCCTTGAGTGTCAATGGTGAGATATTGTACTGGTCAACTCTTGATTGGCTCAAATAATTAACATCCCTAGTAACCTTCACACTACTTATTTTTGGATTTTCTTTTTTCAATAGGACTCAATGTTGGTTGCTTGTGACCCACAGGCTTTCACTGAATCAAATTCATTATCTTCATCTTCATCTTTAGACTCATCTCCATCATCAATGATCTTTAGTGCTTGGATACCATAGGATTTAGAGCCTCTTTTGTTCAACAAGTCACCTTATCCTTGGCTGCCTCTTGCAGAGACCCTATTACCTCTAGAAGCTCTAGAGAATCCATCATTATCATTATTTCTAACATGCTTTAGCCAAACAAATATAAATATACCCTACTTATTAAACTAGTTATCCATGTCCACTTCCTCTTCAACTGGGCTTTGATTGGGTCTACCTTCAATTACTACTTATTTTGATAAAATCCTTTGTTTTGGGAATTTTTGCGGAGATGACGAGGTTTCATTCTCCCAGTCATCTTCAGATCTTCAAACTTCATGACTTCTTGCATGACCATCACTCTTTTGGGATTATATAATCTCAAGTGCTGTGTACAGAGGTGAACCATACAATGTTTATACTATCCTTTGGGGTTGTAGGGTCCTTGATTATACAATCTTTAGTACCACATTCATGTCATTTTTTGAAAGGATAATTCTATGGTTTTGAGTCCCTATGTATAATATTGTGTTCACGTAGAACTTTTAGTCCAATAGGACTCAACATTGGTTGCTTGTGCCCCAAAGGCTTCACTAAATCAAATTCATCATCTTCATCTTCATCTTTAGACTCATCTTCATCACCAATGATCTTTAGTGCTTGGATGCTAGAGGATTTAGAGCCTCTTTTGTTCAACAAGTAACCTTCTTCTTGGCTACCTCTTGCAGAGACCCCATTACCTATAGAAGTTCTAGAGAATCCATCATTTTCATAATTTCTACCACACTTTAGCCAACCAAACATATATATACCCCGCTGTTAGTATGAATCTTAATCGCAAGCATATGAAAAAGGCTCACCTTAGCCGTGCATAACAAATAGCCCTAACAACAAAGATGGTTTCCAATATCCTTAGATCTGCAATTAGTTGACCAAGATAAATGCTGCAAAAATCTAGATCTGTGCATTAAAAGACATTAAGCAGTAAATAAAAGCAAGAGTTGCTCCATGCATCCAATAGACAAGACAAGATTGTTTTAAATAATTTTTTGTATTTTTTGACACCTGGGAAGGGAACATAGGAAGATGTTACTAGTCCTCCTCAATGGGATGGGTTCTTGTAAGTCCTCAGAACTTCATATCTAAAATCCCTCTCTCTTGATAGTGTATAAAACCCAGACAAAAATGGAACTCAAAGGGAGCTCACAAGAAAAATGGTAGCAAAATATGACAATGATGGTGGATCAAAGTCAGACCAAAAGTATAGATCCAGAGTGATCTTTAGGCAACAAAAGGTAGTGAGTGAATGGAAAAACCTTTCTATTTATAACAAAATATTGAGTTAGTCTAGATATTGGTGCATAATTAAAATATTATTAACCAAATCAAGATCCAACTTTTATGGAATATTTTATTATATTTGTTGGAGGGAAAAGAATTTGACTTTGGTCAAATCCCTTTATTTGTAAATAATAAATAAATAAACGATTTATTTATTATTTTAAGGATGTGGTTGAGTAATAATCAAATAAATAATGATTTATTTAATTATTTATAAATGATTTAGTCAAATTTAACAAGGAATATTATTTAAATAACGTTTAAATAATTATTCCTAGAAAATAATAAGATAAATAATGATTTGTCTAATTAATTTTCATGTTTTGGGTTAAATATGACCAGGAATATTAATTAAATTGATGTTTAACTAATTATTCCTTGAGGAAAATCAAACAAATGTGGATTTATCTAATATTTACTCATGGGGTTTCCTGTTTAGACCATAAAAAACTTAATAAATAAGGATTATTAAGTTGTTTTTCATAGTGAAAGCAATTTTACTTAGGGTAAAATTGGTCTTACATGGTGTACTTTGGTCCATCTAATAGTAACAGGTTAGATGACCAAAATTAGTGTAACAGATTGCCCCCCAGCGTACGAGCGTTAGGAGCTAATTGTATGACCGAAGTACGTTGTAAGAACTCAATCACTAGACACTGAAGGGGAAGTCAGAGAGAGAGAAATATAAGGTAGGCCAAACCGCTAGAGGACTAGACCTTGAGGAGGCGAGATTTACAGGTGCGACAAGTCTCTTTTATGAGTGAGTACCTATGCTATAGGTGGTAGGGGAGGCATACCTATGCCCGCCGAGACAAACTACAAAGAATAATGCATTTAGTAAACAAAGGACTGAACTATATAGTACATGCTGGCATAAACATGGGCCAGATAAAAAACATGATAATGAATCCCACATACATACTGTGCCTGGGATAACAGCCAGGACTTATGCAATAATATCTGAGTACATGAGATATAAGTACAACCAAAGTGCCCCTGTAAACAGGAAAGGGCTCTGAAAATCTGACTGATACATGAAAACTAAAAGGTTTTGCAAGCGGTTGAGGCCGACATTATCAAATATATGGAGATGCATCAAAGGCTGTAATGAAGAGGTCATCTGGGAATGTGGGGGGCTACCTAAAGGGCCACACCCTCATGAGGTCTAAAACCTCTCACACACACCCGAGCATCACCGGTACAATTTGCTGCATCACTGAACCATCGAGTATACAGATCTCGAGCATGATGTAAGGAGATGGAGTTGAGAAACAATCAAGTCAAAGGGAATTAAGGAGTCCCTTTGCCTGATCCGAGGTACCGAACAAGGGTGGAAGATGGAACCAAGGTACACCGCCCTCTAGACCTGTATTCTGGAATGAATGATCTGATGTTGATAGAAGGAGGTCCGCCATAGGTGACGCAATAAAGGATCCTCAACTAAGGCATGAGAGAAAATAGTAGAGCGACTGACAAACTAACACTAGGGATGATGATGAAATGGGGGGTACTGAGTAGCATGCTGACGACTTCCCTTGTTAGAGCATGAAGGGCATGGATGACTTGGCAGCAACTGACATAATATCAAAGGGGACAGGGGAAAGTAGGACTGAAGTCCATAATGTGGGACATGAGAGAGGAAAGAATCAATGAAGGATGGACGACTATAGCAGGATATAAAGGGACTCGTGATAGACTCCATGGATGCGATGATGACTGAAATCGGATGTTTTAACAAGGGTGACTCAATGATGCTGCCACACAGAAAAGGTCTAATGGGGACCATAAAGACATGAATACAAGATGGTAACTCACGACGAAAATCGACACGAGCATGGACAAGTATGGAGGAAAAGTGGTGCCCCCAAGTACAAGTGTTGCAAGTGAAGAAATTTGATTTTGAGGCATGGTGAAGTGACCCTTCTTGGACAAAATGTGTCCTGTTGAAGTATCAAATCATGAAAAACTAACAGATACCCATTTGAGGGCTCAGTGAGAGATTTCCAATGGTATATATGGTTTGTCAAACTAAGCTACCATTTGGCCGCAGCAGGCGAAAGAAAAATCAAGGGTTTCTCTTTTAATAAAGCATTTTCCCTCCAAATTCACGCATTTGCAAGTGTAGCTATGGTGAATGCAGAGAGGAGAGAAGGCCACAAATGTTGCGGCGATCGTAGCGGAAAAACCGACCGTTGGAATCAAGATCCGTCAATTGCAGGTAAGAGGCCTAACCTCACTCTTTCATTTCTGCTGAATTAAAGTTCAATTTAGGTGCCCAAAGCTCAGGAACAGACCCCTTCTCCTCCTCACGGAAGGGTCGAACATTTTGGGGCAAAAACTGCGACCTGGGTAGCAGGTTTTGGGCAGAAAACTGTGACATGTCCTAGGATCAAGCCTGAAAATTACGACCTAAGAGAGAGGGGTTTTTCTGTGATGTTTTTGGCTAAGAACTAGGTTTTTATGTTTGGATACAGTATTTCCTATCTGTACACTGACAAATATGATGGTTTTGTGTAGATATGGCAGAATTACGAATCAAATAGAGAGAGAGACTTGGACACATTACGGTCGAAGATCCGAGAGGATCAGGGTCCGCAGTGCATTGGCTAGGTTTGGGATTCTGAATTTTGTGGAGAACCCTTTGTTGAGAGCTGGAGAACCCTTGTTGGCCCAGATTGTCGTTATTGGGATCCGGACCATGAGGTCTTTATAGTGCAGGGGCACCGGATCAAGTTGACAGTCCAGGATATATATTTTCTGACTGGTCTCCCACTACTTGGGATGGTAGGTAACACTCAGCCAGTGTTACTGCGAGGGTGGAACATCATGGAGTTTGTAGAGTGTCGTTGTCGACCAGGTCTCCATGTCAAGGGGACACGGATACCCATCGGGGATCTAGAGAGGTTAGAGACTTGTGTTGTGGCTGCAGCGGTGCTACTGATCCAGGGAAACCAGGCACGCCACCACATCACTGGAGGGCAGATGATGCTTGTGGAGAGTGTATTGAGTGGGACCTACTATGGGTGGGCCCAGATGATGCTGTTGTTGTTGAAACGAAATTTTTCGCTATGCTAGCAGCAAGTGAACCATGATTGTGCATATGGTACAGTGTTGTGCTTTCTCTTCTTTGAGAAGATACTGACACTTTGACCCTGTATACAACTCTAGGATGGGGGCTCGGGGGAGCCTAGGATGCGCTGGTGGGGGCGACTACTGTGTAGAGGAGGAGGTGGGGTGATCGGACAGGTGTCTCGACCCGATTTCTTTTCTCATTGGGATCATATTCCATTGTACATAGATGACTATCCCTATAGCAGGATGAGTTATCATGGGGACCTGGACTTTCCACTTCCGCCTGGTCGAGTATGGGGACTCGATGGTAAGTGACAAGGTGCTAATCTTTTAGGTGCATTTTAAGGTTTCAGAATATTGTTTATGGTACTGATTCTTTCACTTTTGGTATAGAGATATAACGTTGGTAAAATCGGCTAGGTATATGGGACGGCCTATAGTAGAAGGAGCTGCAGGACCTAGTGGATCGAGAGCACTAAAAAATGAGGATGCAACAGCCCTCTTGGAGAACATCCGTCATAGATGTGAGAGGCTTCTGACCGATGTCTTAGAGCACGGCTGGAAAGAAGTAGATGACCAATGCATAGAGCCATGTATTGATCTACCCTCAGAGTGGCGAGGGATCATGCAGCGCATGGCGATGGCCAGATAGGGGATGCACGATCTACGAGGTTTCAGGAGCAGAGCCATTGGCTCGGGATCCTACAGATAGTGATTAGTGTGTAGGGGCAGGTGGTGCCCCCAGTTTTGAGTTTTTGTAACATGTTATGGGCATGTCATATGTATCAGAGTTGATGGACTCTAAAACATGTTATACAACACATATTATGGATATGCATCGTTTTGATGATTTTATGTTATTGTCTTGTGTTAAATGCATGTGCTAAATGCCAATCTAGAATATTGTTTGCAATGCTATCTACATATTTATTTTGTGCTCTAGCTACATGACTGAATGTAATGATTTCAAATTCACGCATCAAAAGCTTCACTCGTAAATATCTTCTAAAAAGGATAGGATTATGCACATGATATAGACTATTCAATTGCATGACAAGAAGCAGGGAATCTAAACGAACATGAAGATGGAAGATGCGATGGGAAAGGGCATCGGCTAATAAACCTCGCACTGCATCATATTCGGCCTGATTATCAATGGTAGTACCAATGCATACACTGTTTGAGAGAACAAGCGAATGAAAGGGGGTGAAAATGGCCCAACCTGCCGAGGCTAGATTCCGGGAGTAGTGACTTGCACCATTGGCATAACCGATATAAGGTGTGGATGGGAGGTCCATCTGAAAGGTGCCACAAGACAAAAAATGGGAGGATGATGAACAATGCTAGCAATCGGAGCGCAAAGTAGAAATCGAAAAAACACTGCGAGAGGGAGTGATCCGGGTAGGATGTCTACCACCCGCACACCGTCGGGAAGGTGGTGTGCAGGAGCTACCTTGTGGGCAGCTTATGCTCAGGCCGCGAAAGTCACCATAGACATGGATGGTGCCATTCCTCTTATGGGTAGGAAAGATGAAGTTAGAGGTGTAAAAGGCTTCCATGATGTCATCATCACAATAGAAGATGGGGTGACTGGAGGAAGAGGGACGACATGACGCGGCGAAGCTACCCGACTCATCATCATGAGAAGAAAGGTTCACATGCCTGTTGTCATGGATGGTGACGGAAGAACAAGCAGATAAGGGATCCATTGATGTTGAGCCCATGGTGATCGCTGAAGAGAGGTCGAGCGAAATAGAAGGGGAAGTCTCAGAGGGAGCTTCCACTGAGGGTCTCAGGGATGATGATAGGTAGAGGATGGTGGCTGCAGGCTCCGTCATCTTGACATCAGGAGGGGGAATGTCAATGGGAGCGAGTAAATCCTCAATCTAGCCCGAAGCATACTGCGCAAGGATGGGAGAGGCGGACTGGTTCTGTTCAATATCGTACTCCCGAACTACCTCCAAAGAGGCGCAACAATGCGTGAGGCGGGGATAGTGGTGGGAATAATGGCCATGGAGATTGCACAAAGCACAAGGTTGGTTGGTGTGAATAGTCTTAGGGTTCTTGGTTGTAGTTGAGGAAGAATCAGAGGCTTCAGGGACCACAGACTCAGGAAACGCAACATTAACCATGGGCTTAATACGAGGCAACTCGGGACAAGTATGGGTGGCATGACCGACAAAATCACATAAAGCACAAGGATTTATAGGCTAAGGAGGAGTAGGGTCAGTCAGGGCAGCCTTGTCTTTTGATGCCTTCTTGCGAGCTTTTCCCTTTTTACCCAAAGATGTTACGATAGGAAAAGGTTCCTGTTGAGGTGGCTCGGGCATGGTAGCAGTGGGAGGAGTCATGGGGATTAGTTGAACCAGGGTTAAAGAAAGATAAGGTTTGGGTTGACCAGGTGGGGTAGCGGCTGGGGGATCAATGTACCAGACGGGAATCCCCAGGGTTAGGTTAGGAAGGGATATGGTAGCCATGACAGGTACCGAGAACACTCGAGGAGGGGGAGCTAGGAACGGTATCTGACCGGGGGGGTAATGGCCAGGCGAGATGGATCCGAGATGGTTAAGGCCTAGAGGAACTATTCCAGGAGGGTAGAGAGGCTCATGGATACCAACTGCAGGTGAATGTACTGGAGGAGGGGGTCCAGAAGGCTGAATCAAAGGGCTAGGAGAAGGTTGCGGAGGGCGGGGTTGCTGGCTAGCCGAAGCAGGCTGCTTGAGGGAAGCCCGAGACGATTGCATCATGCAAACATTCGATGAGCTGGGATCAGAGACAGGAGGAGGAATACCAGGGAATGTACCAAGAAAAGAGGAGTCTTTGTAGACTTCGAGTGCGACACTGGTCAAGGGGTCGACGGTTTTCTTATTGGCCACCGAAGATATGATGGACTCAGGGGAGGTTTGAGACTTTGGTTCGTAATATGTCAACTGGTCAATGGTGACTATCTTTTCATTATGTGGAAAGGACATCTTGCAATGAACCGTAGATGGTACAACAAACATCACATAGGAGTAGGTATGAACCAATAGAATGTTGTAATCTAAGGGGGCATTAATGACTTCTACGTCAACGCAAACAATATTTCCTGCAAGTGTAATAGGACAATTACAGAATAGGCCAATGGGTTGGGAAGTGTGGCCATCCCACGCTCAGAGGGTGATAGTGGAAGGGGCCAACTCAGGTGATCCGAGTTGCTTCCAAATCAAAGTGAACATCATGTGGGTGGATGCCCCCTCATCAATGATATAACGGGAGAAGTTGGCGTTTTGGATCTTGACTGGGATTTGGAAGGCGACGGAAGCAAGAAGAGGAGGATGTTCTGACCTGTCAACATCGAAGATGATCAATCGATAATCTGAAGGATCTACAACACCCATGGCAGATAATAGAGCTTTTTGTTGTGAAGGTCACGACTGGAGGAGTTCCAGCATTGAGATGGAAGCAGGAGATTGTGCCAAATCATCTATACTATACGAATGGGAAACTTTTACAGAAGCAAAATTTAGGCGTAATGGTCCCTCAGGGATCTTGGTATGAACCTCTACCTTAGGCTGAGGGATTTGTAAAGGACCATTGGTTGCCGAAAGAGGCTTTGTAGAACCGGAAGAAGGGGGCTCGGGGGCAGATGTAGCTGGAGGCTTGGTGTACTGACGGGAATGAGTCTGAAGGTTAAGGTATACAGTTATAGGTTGGTCAGAGTTCATCATGAGAATCTGGTAATCGAAGCTACCAGATGGAGGTGGTTGAGTGGCCACCTGACCTTCAGGTGGTTGGGTAGCCACAAATCCTTGTTGAGGGAAAGGATTAGTAAACACAGCTGACTGACTAGGCACAACATTGGGAGGGACAGAAGGGGAGGCTTGTTGTCCTCACGATGCTTCTTGAGTCTCCCACATCTGTCGCATTTGTGGTAAAAGAGGAAAATTGTGAGTGTAATGACCATAAACACCACAACAAGAACAAGGCTTATTTGTGCGAACAGGCCTGTCCTACTTGGGATGAGTGCCCTATTGCTAGTTAGTGGTATTAGGTGTAGTAATTTTGGGATTAGGTCTAGGATTACTAGGGGAAGATTGATTTTGAGTGCCTTTCCTCTTCTTTTTGGAAGTAGGAGGATTAGTCGCGCCCTGCTGTGCATACACCTGCCCCTGAGGGGGCGGTGGATGTTGTTGTGGGGGTTGAGAAGGCAAGGGAGGCGAAGGTGCTAATGCTTGAGGAGCTGGAGCACTAGGCTGCGGATACGGATAATAAGGAGGTTGCGTAACATTGTCGTAAAGAGGTTGGGAAAAAGGAGGAGGCATGCCGTATCCTGGATACATACTACTGGGAGGGGGAAAAGTGATGGAGGTGCTGGCCCCTCCCTGAGCGAAACCATAGCCCATGGGAGGCTGAGCATATGGATGAGAAGAGCTCCAACGATATCGTCAGCGGCATGAGATGCCCCTGGTGCGTTGGCACCACTGGGTCTTGGGAGATCGGGTAAGACGGTATAAACATAACCCGACTGAGCGTAGATTAGGTCATATTTTAACATGATCTGGAGAGCGGCTTCTTCAGTTTGAGGGAAACGCGATGTGACATCTTTGCCTATAGTAGGAAAAAGGGATCTAAGGAACTAGTCCATGTAGACATGGTCTTCGAAGTTAGGGGCTCGACATAAGCTTTTTGTTCTTCACCATTCCTGGGCGTGATCAGATAGGTGGGTCATAGACGATTGACGGAAAGAAGTCAAAAGTTCGGTACCAGTGTCATAACGAAGGGGAAGCTGGAAATAAGACAGAAAATCCCAGGAAATAGACACAAAGGTGGTATGGGAGGATGAGGCCTGATCAGCATACCACTTAGAAGCTTCACCAGTAAGCATACGTTGGAACAACCGGAGATGGAAAAAGTCATTAGTAATGGAGTTAGACGAACACCACATGTGGAAATATTGAAAATGGTTTGTAGGATCTTCTCCAGCAAGACCTTCAAACTTGGGGATGTCGAAAGGGAGCTTGGTTGGCATAGTAGGCCAACCAGCGTCATGGCATATAGGGTCGTTGATCAACTGGTTAAAATTAGGTAGGCTGAGGCCTGCCATATAGGGGAGCAAGGGAGCATCCGGGGTAGTTCCTGTTACAGTCCTACTAGTAGTATTCCCAACATTAGGGCCGGGGCTACCACCAGTGTTAGGTCCTAAACCAGACATGGTGAAGGTAATAGGGGGAGAACCAGGGGCGGAACCAGAAGAGGAGTCAGAGTGCAGACTTGATGGAGGACTATCTCGAATCCTACGTGGAGGAGTAAGTCGTCCAACTGGAAACTGAGGATGAAGGCCAAGAAGTATCCAGGATAAACACCTTGGTGGAGCAATGATGAAGGAAAAAACATGGCACAAAGGTAAGAGAAACCAACAAGGGCAAGGAGGTGCAGGATCAACTGATTACAATGTCAAAATAAGGGCGGAGAGGTGCAGGATCAAATGATTACAATGTTAAAGTCTTTGCCTGGCAGTGTTAACTAGGCTCTTCTTCACTTACGGTGTGTGTGTTAAGTGTGTTAATTTTAATTTTTAAACCTAGATGTTTGTAGAGAAAAAGAAAAAGTGTGTTGTATAACTGTAAATAAACCTGCAGATAAAATTATATGAAACTGAAATAACAGAAAATAAACAACTAATTATGCATTGATCTAAACCCAAGGAGGCGGGTCTCTCAATAAATAGTCTGTAGGTGGAAAAAAATATAGTCAAAACACACTAAAATAGCCAATAGATCTAAATTCGAGAGGGACAATGATCTAAAGGTCAGGTCTACTGGAAATAGGTGCAGAAAAACAACAAAAAATCAGAGAAAAAATTGTTGTAAATGAGGTGGCGAAAGGCTATAACCTAGAGGGAAGTAGAGGGGACCCTAGAGGAACCAAACAAAATTAAAAGGAGGTGTTTTGGATGGATAAATAACCAATCTGAAGTGGATCTGAAGGTAAGGGATCAGATTTGAGAAATGGATGAACACACTGAAATTTCAGACGACTTGCAGCATCTAAAACTCTTCCATGAAGGGCAGAGGGTACTAAAGCCCGACAGGGCTAGCTTCCCACTTTGATGAGTAAAACAGAACAAGTACAGGTCCAAAATGGGTGGAGACGGAGGTCAGAAAACCCTGAACAGAGGCCCAGAAAAACCCATAAAAATCCCAGAAAAATTCCCGCAAAAAGTTCAGGTTTTGGCCCAAAAAGTGTGACTTGCACTTCTGGCACTCTCGGGAGCAGGTTTCAGAAAATTTTATCATCTCAGTTGCGGCTGATGCCTGTCACCTGCGCAATAGGTCCGAAAACACACAAAAGTTAGAATTTTTAATTTTTTAGGGTTTTATAGGTTAAAAACAACATCAAGAAAAGCAAAACAAGAGGCTGAAGAGAAATCCTAGGGTTTGAAGAAACTGGATATGCAGGGATCTGAAAAACGATAGAGGTCATAATCGTAAACCCTTATGGAGTCTCTAGTTGTTACTATGAATCTTAATCGCAAGCGTACGAAAAAGGCTCACTTTAGCCGTGCATAACAAACAACCCTAATAGCAAAGATGGCTTCCAATATCCTTAGATCTGCAATTAGTTGACCAAGACAAATGCTGCAAAAGTATAGATCTATGCATTAAAAGACATTAAGCAGTAAATAAAAGCAAGAGTTGCTCCATGCATCCAATAGACAAGACAAGATTATTTTAAATATTTTTTTGAATTTTTTGACACCTGGGAAGGGAACATAGAAAGATGTTACCAGTCCCCCTCAATGGGATGGGTTCTTGTAAGTCCTCAGCACTTCAGATCTAAAATCTCTCTCTCTTGATGGTGTAGAAAAACCAGACAAAAATGGAACTCAAAGGGAGCTCACAAGAAAAATGGTAGCAAAATATGAAAATGATGGTGGATCAAAGTCAAACCAAAAGTATAGATCCAGAGTGATCTTTAGGCAACAAAAGGTAGTGAGTGAATGGAAAAACCCTTCTATTTATAACAAAATATTGAGTTAGTCTAGATATTGGTGCATAGTTAAAATATTATTAGCCAAATCAAGATCTAACTTTTATGGAATATTTTATTATATTTGTTCGAGGGGAAAATAATTTGACTTTGGTCAAATCCCTTTATCTGTAAATAATAAATAAATAAATGATTTATTTATTATTTTAAGGATGTGGTTGAGTAATAATCAAATAAATAATGATTTATTTAATTATTTATAAATGATTTAGTCAAATTTAACGAGGAATATTATTTAAATAAGGTTTAAATAATTATTCGTAGAAAATAATAAGATAAATAATGATTTATCTAATTAATTTTCCTGTTTTGGGTTAAATATGACCAGGAATATTAATTAAAATGCTATTTAACTAATTATTCCTTGAGGAAAATCAAACAAATGTGGATTTATTTAATATTTACTCATGGAGTTTCCTATTTATACCATAAACAACTTAATAAATAAGGATTATTAAGTTAATTTTCATAGTGAAAGCAATTTTACTTAGGGTAAAATTGGTCTTACATGGTGTACTTTTGTCCATCTAATAGTAACAGGTTAGATGACCAAAAATTGGTGTAACACCTGCTTATTAAAATAGTTATCCATATCGACTTCCTCTTCAACCAGGCTTTGAATTGGGTCTGCCTTCTATTACTACTTATTTTTTTAAAATCCTTAGTTTTAGGGAATTTTTACGAAGACGAAGAGGTTTCTTTCTCCCAGTCATCTTCAAATCTGCAACCTTCATGACTTCTTGCATGGCCATCACTCTTTCGAGATCGCATAATCTCAAGTGCTATGTACAAAGGTGAACCACACAATGTTTCTACTATCCTTTGGGGTTGCAGGGTCCTTGATTCTGCAATTTTTTAGTACTACATCCTTGTCATTTATTGAAAGTATAATTCTATGGTTTTGAGTCCCTATGTATAATATTGTTTTCACATAGAACTTCTAGTCCATCAACAATTTGGATCATTATTTGTCTCACAACAACTTTTGAAACCCTTCCATAGTGTTTAATATATGGATCAAAATCACCACTAGACATAAAATTTGTTACTATGTACGAATCTAGTGGCCTTGTACAAGCACCAATAAACTAGACTATATCTTTATGCCATACTTTCTGTTAGCACTGAAAATGTTAATGGTGTAATCACCATTGTGTCACTGTTTTCAAATTTTTATTGTGTATTAGTACATGACCAAAGTTTGAGTCATTTCCAATAAAAGTTAAAAAGAGTCCCAACATCAAGGTATTTTTAAGTGAATAGGTGTCATAGTGTTTGAGAGTCCTAAAATAAGTTAAAATCTCTATTTTGACTTATGTTAGTGTTGAACGTTAGTCGATGTTTGGGTAATAAAATTGCAGTCATCTGGTCTGGAATAATAGCCACTTTTGTTGCAAATTCATTTTCAAAACAGTAATACAGTAAAGGGTAGCTATTTCTCAGAAATGGAAGTCATATATTCCATACAGTGAAAAACATAGCTATTTCAGTGAGATTTTGGTTATCTCAGAAAAGAGGCTAAGGGTAAACAGGTAATCAATTTTCGAAGCCAGCAAATTGAGGCTTCATGGCAACCAAAGTTCTTTGAAATCAAAGCATAACCAGAAGAAAACATCTTAACCAACAGAGTGGGAGCTCTGGAGAAGAGCAGCAGACAATATTTAAAGGAAGTTGGCCTAGAAATAGACTAAGGAATGAAGCAACAGAGAAGAACTGAATGCAAAAGGAATGGATGGCAATGATCTAGTCGCGGATCCAAAGGAGAGAAGATCAACGATGGAGATTAAAGCACAGATGGAGAAATTTCACAAAGCGTAGTTTTAAGTTTTATCGTTAAGGCTTTGCATGGTATGTTAAGTGATTTGTGATGCGATGAGGCTAACGGGCAAGAAGGAAGACCGTCAGATCTGGGCGCAAATCAACAGTGGAGATTAAAGCGTAGATTGAGTGATTTCATAAATCGCAGTTTTTAAAGTTTATCGTTAAGGCTTCTCATGGTATGTTAAGCGATTTGCGATGCAATGATGCAAGGGACACATGTTGGTGTAGCGCACCAGCATGATTTCGCAAATTTGAGAGTTTATGGTTTAGTCGTTATTAGTGTAAAGTTAAATTTTCAGGCGGCCGATTTGCGATTGTTTCATATTGGTCAACTGGTCATGGAGACCAAGAACCACAATTCCATGTGAATGCATATTGTTTGGGAAAATTTGTGGTTTTTTTTTGAAGTTCTGATAAATGTTGTTCACCTCCACTCCCATCGCACTTCGTTATTTTCGACATTTAACTCCCGCATTTCACAATAGAAATTCTGATGCGCGATCTGCGATCGGTCCCACTTCTTCACCAAGTCACCACACCCCCCCCGCCCCCCCCCCACCCCTAACTTATCAGTTATTCCACTCCATATATCCTTTATCAGTTAAACCTATTTCAAATGATTTTCTTTGTAATTCCTCATAAAATGAACCTCCGTCATTCTATCCAAAAGTTTCGAGTTTTTTCGCCATTACAAAGGGTCTTCAACCAAAAAAGGGAAAGGAACAACAAAATAGTGGCAAAGTTTCTCTCAAACAGTTTTCTACCACTACTCTCAGTACCATCACGTTTTTACCAGACACCGAGCAGCATTCAAGGAACAGCCACACACCATTTTCACTGTTGTTTACACTTTTTACGGAGTTGGTTACACCATAACGGAAGAAGAGTCTTCCCATAAAACTACCACATCATACAAACCACTTCAAACTGTTAGCCTTTATGTTGTTATTTTCATTATTTCATGGCACTCTGCATTAAAGTTTTAGATAAGCCTCACCTCTTGCACGAGGTTGTAATGATTGTTGTGTTAGTGACCTATTAATATAGGATTCATAATTTTGACTTGACTGACGGTAATCTTGTAAATATGTATATACTTTGCCTTCTGCAAGTTGTATTCCCATATTTTGTAAAAAAATAAAAAAATAAAAAATAAAGGGTAAAAATTCCTAAAAGAACAATCAAAGGACTTAGAAAAAATAATAGACCCCAAAAGAAAAAGATGAATAAAACATGAAAGTGTGCAAGTCTAAATGCCACTACTTTTATCTTTTGCAGTTGATTATGGCAGTGTCAATAAATGCCATAATCCATGATGAGTTAAACAGTTTAATCTTGACTTGTCATGTATAAATTTCACTTGTTGTAGATAGAGAATAAAGAATTGTCATACAGTTTAATCGTGAAAATTCAGTAGTTAGGTAGAGAATAAGTGAATCCAAAAGTTTAATCTGGATTCATGGATGAAATAAGTGTAGAATTAGATAGTTTTATTGCTTTCAGAAAGAATAAATGTTGTAAAGGTTTCTAGCTCAAATGCACCTAATCAAAATGGAAGAAAAAAGGTTAGCAGTTAAAATTGGGTAGGTAGAAGAAGGTGAGAAGCATAATTGTAAATATTATTCACCAAAGCTGCAAATAACTAACTTCCCTTCCCATATCCATTTATCATTCTAAACTATCAGTCAGAAAGGCTCAAGGCATTTCCTTGACTTCTGTTGGGACCGGAACCAAGGCTCTATGGCTGATTAGTTGAAAATGTTAAATGTCTATATTAATCCCAGAAATCACATCATTTTCCATTCATGCATTCATTTCCCTGAAAAATCATAAGTAAAAACCTCATTTTTTTAATGATGTTCTAATCCCCATTTAGTTAACTTCCCACATTTCATGAAAGCATAAAACCCTCAAAATGACATTTTATCTTAAGTTTGAGTGATGAAATTATTATAATGCAAATTTGTCTTTAAACTTCACTTTTATTAGTTATATTAATGTATTTTGAGTATCCATTTTTCACTTATCATATTAACTTTAACTTATTTAATAATTCCCTAGAAAATAACCATCTCCTATTTAATATAACTTCCTTTTATTAAATAGCCCCAAAAACCCATTAATATAACTTTAAGCCAAATTTTGTTATCCCCACATGTTTAAATAATACCCACATTAAACCCCCTTTGGCTAAAAATAACTTTATGTAAATATCCCGCCCCTTATGGTTATTAAATCAATTTGATTTAATTAATTATATAATAAATATACAAAGAAAATCTTTTAAACATATTTTATATATGTTTAAAACAAAAAGAATCCTAAAGTTTAATTTAAACCAAACTTCATAAAACCCATGCATCTGTTAATATTTTCCCTTTCCCAATTACCTAACCCAAGGTTAAAACCTTAAACTATCCATTTTTCCCCATTACATACCCTTTTACCAAAGTCCTAACCTTGGTTAAAACCCTTTAATACCCTGCTCATCCACTTTATTCAATGTATAAATCCTTTTTATACATAAATCTTGCTAAAATCCCTCCTCGCCTTTGGGCTTAATATCGACCATCCGATTTCCTTGACCCATTGATCCTACGGTTAAAAATGAACGCGATGAAATATCCCCCAAGCCTCATCCTTCCCTGTCGCGTAGAACCACAGCCGTCCGATCATTATCCCATTAAAATCTAACGATCCATATCCAACATGATTGCTTGACTTTATATTCCATCCTTCCCCATCCCATTGAATAACAGTTATTAGATCTTCAATAAATTTTTAATATGACGGTCCTAATTACACTCGACAACTCATTTCCCACGTCCCAACCATTTCCCATCGCATTAATTTGTGACCGTAGATCTCCACTCACCAAATCTACGGCTCACATTTAAAGCCTCGGCCCCACTACACTTACCCTGCAACTTTGAGTTAAATGCTGACCGTTCGCATCTCGGAATCAGATCTGACAGTGTAAATCCAATATCGCGCAACCAAAATGATCGACCAAAGTTTTCACAAAATCGCGCGATAAAAGTTGTTTCTTAATACCGCCCACCGCCTTCGTGTCCCCTTTTCATTCAATCACGTGCCAAAAGGTAAAAAAAACTTACCACTTCAAACCTACGCGAAAACCGCCCAGTCCAAAATAAAGCTGCTCCCTCCATTAATATCCTACTTGCAATAAATGTGATTGAATTTTGATTAGACTTAAGGTTTTATGCCTTATTTTTCTCACTATTTTCATTATATTTCACACATAGAACACATTGATACTACTTTTGAGCCTTCGGACGCCATTATAGAGCCTTCTTTGAAACTGTGTGTCATTCTAAAAAGCCATTTCCTCTGAAATTTACTCTCGGAGAATTTACACGACCTCTGCCAAGCAAATTGCAATTGAATTGATGACTGTTGCAGACCGGCAACCCCTTGCAACCGCAACCATACCTATCAAAGGTGTTTTTCATCAATCCAACCTGTAAAAACTCTCAATTTAAAAGAAAAATACCTCAATTAGACTTTCAATACTGAAATAAATCCAAATTATCCATCTGAGAGTTCCATGAACCTCCAAAATATAGCAGAAACCCTGTCAAAATTTTTCTAGAATCCACTATTTCAGTTTCAGAGAGTTTTTATCCATTCCAAAGCTACTTTCACTGATTAAAGTAACTTGAAAACTTTTGAAAGTTATCTTCTAGCCCTCTGTGCCTTATAAACCTTTTCTGTCACCCTAAAACCCTACTCAGAGTCTGATTTTTGCCTAAACAGCCTTTCAATTGCCTCTTGTTTCTCAAAAAGAACTTAGAAAATTGTATAATCTTGCTCTGTCCATTCAAAATGACCAAGAAACAAGTAACTCCCAAGTCTGGAGGTCCAAAATCCCAGAAAAATGTCTCTAGCAAGTTACCACAGCCTGATCCTTCTAAAATTAATAAGCCTACTCCTGCCCTTACTGCTAAAACTACTAAAGTAGTCAGACCTGTTCAACCACCCATAAGTTCTCAAGAAAGTAGCTCATTGATTAATGTTGATTATAGAATCTTTGATCCTTCAGTTGAATTCAACCTGCTAGAAGTCCACAATTGATGTTTTGGAAAATCTGTAAAGAAGGTTAAAAATGATGTACCCATTTGGGATTCCAATTTGCCAGGATATGTTGTTCATCTTACTCATCAGGCTCCAGATTTTGTCAGACTATGTCAGTTGTATTACCTTCTAGATCAGAGGTGTATTGTTAATAAGGATAGGGAAGTCATGTTCTATATCAATGATGAGTCCATTAATGCCATGTTGCAAATGAACCATGACCCTATGGTAGTTTCACTGTCAATTGAGGACTTGACCCAACTATACTTAGATTTAGATTTTCCTACCAAGTTCAATATCTTTCAAACCTTTTGGCCAACTCATGTTAATGTCCCCAAAGTAAATCCACCCTATGATACCTTTGATTTCCTTGAGGGTACAAGGCAGATTGTATCCATGCTATCATTCATACTCGGATATGATAATGATGAATTTACTGATGCTTCTATCTTGGGTTTTCTATCCACATTGACTCCTGGCCAGCCTCCATCCATAATCTTCAATTTTTCTAAGCTTATTGCTGAGAACATGCACTACCAATTGACAAAATTACCAGAGGAGGGGGTATTTAGATATACATCATATCTACTACATCTTTTCTTGTATTATCAAGCAGAAAAATTCCCTATTGAGTTGCAGAAATTGGATGTAGAAGGGAAACTTCTGTCAATAATGTTTTGGACATTTTTATTAAGGAAAGACAACAGTCAGTACAAATACACAGATTTTAATGATTTGCTCATAATACCAGCTATGAACTTGTTAAATAAAGAAGAAACTCCCAGAATAAATGAAGAGACTAAAAGGATTTTACAGTTGTTTGAGAATTGTAAAACAAGGGATTGGTATTTATACAAGGATCATACATAGATTAGAGTGTATGGTGCACACTTGGCTCCATACAAATTACCAAGGTTTGTAACTATTATAATCTTTGCCTTAGAATATTTAAGCCAAATCTTAAATGCAGATGAAGTGAATTTCATGGCCTCCAAGAAAAAGACCCAATTTAAACTCAAGAATCAAATTGGTCCATTTATTGTCAACAATAGAGAAGCTGTGAATGAAATAAATATCAAATAAAAAGAGTAAAAATTCTAATACAGCTTCATGTGGCACTATGACCCTCAGGGTGTTTTGAGCACTATTAGAATAAAATGTAAGTTGACTCCCTTCTTACATGATTCCAAACCACAGATTGAGAAATTTGCCAATCAGATTGAGTGGGAGGCACATACTCTGATTGATGATGATACACAGAGTATGCAGGCAGGTAATGTACATGAAAAACAGGTTGATAATTCACAGGTTGTTACAGTTGATAAAGAAACGGAGATTTCACACAAAAGAAGCAGAGAAGAGGACAACTGTACAACAAAAGCTATTTCAGACAAGAAATTCAGAATTCTTTATAGCAAGAAAAGTAAATTGACTGCTGAAGAAAAGGATAAGGAAATAGAGATTGATGATAATAATGGCCATCAGATTGATGATGAGGCAACATTAATAGTAAATGAGACACTTAAGTAACTTCAAAAGGTCCAAATTGAAGCACAGGATATAGACACAGTGATGGTTGAAAAACAAACTGATGTAGAATTTCCTTCTTCCTCAAAGGAAACTGATAACAGAGAATCAGACATTCAAATAAAATTCAGGAAAATCAGGTAGAAGAATGAAGAAATAAAAAATGAAGTCTATTCCAAATTCCTCAAAGAGAAACTTGGAAATAAGGATAGACTTCTCATTGCTTTTGATTATTCTTCCAAAAAATTGATAATGTCATTCTTGAAACCTACAGTGGCTGATCCTAAGACAATAGCAGATTATTCAAAGACAGATTTGGAGGTAGATGCAGATTCTATTCATGAATTAGACCAAATAGATTTCCATAGAATCACTACAGAGATGTTATATTCAAAAGTGATCAATGAAACAATGAGTGCTTGTAAGCTTCAAAAAAATGTGTCAAATCTACAGACACAATTGAAATTGGACAAAGCATCTTTGCATGCTAAAGAATTGAGAATCAAAGCATTAGAGGACTTGGTAATTGAAGTTAGAGCTGACCCAGCTAATATTGAAATAGAAAAGGATTTGATCAAATAGAAGAATGAAGATATTTCTGCTCTCAGGAGGCAACTCAAATTGCCTCAGAGTGAGCATCCCCAAGCCAAAGAGATCCTTCAACAGAAGACTGAAAATGATGAATTAAGTCAGTTGGTTTTAAAGATGACTGCTCAACTGAGAGAAATGGAAAACCAAACTGAAGCTTTAATGAAGGAAAATAAAGCTTTGAAAAAGGCTAAAGAAGTCATTCCCAGAGTCATTCCAGTAGTAAGTACTGTTGTACCATCTACCTTAGTAGAACATCTGGCACCAAAAGGGAAATTGGCAACTGCAGTGTCAATTTCATCAGACGATGTTTCTGCTGCTGCATCTTCAAATACACAGGTACAAATAGGGACAGAAACAGGAGCCACATATTTGGTAAAAGCTATGGAGGAAATGACTTTGAAGAATGATGAGATTAAAAATTTGAAAAAAGCAAATCAAAACTTGGAATCAACCTATAAAGATGTTGTGATAACTTCAGAGGGTCATGACCAAAGAGTAAAATCTTTATAAGAAAGGGTGGTGATTTTACGAAAAGAAGTAAATCTCATTGATCAGGTTGCCTACATCAAAAAATATTTATGGACCAATATCATTGAAGGAATTCACTCACAGTGGCCTTCTATTCAGATCATTTATGAGTGGAAAGATTTGTTACAGGTTTCCATTGCAGAAATTGATAAAACAAAGAAGGAACTTGGAAATAAGCCACCACAAGAAGTCCAACTCATATCATTTTTGAACAGCAAAAACAGGGAAGAATTAGAAGAGTTGAAAATTGCTGACATAACAGAGGCCATCCTTCAAATCAGAAAAGTCCTCACTAAAAGAAACATTATGAATAATCTGGAAGAAAAGTGTGATACTATGAATATATCAATTGCTAAATTCAAGACCAAATATGACCTACTGTAAGAATCAGGACTTCCAGATATCCATGCATTGAATGAAAAGTTGATGCCACATAAGGACTATGACCAGAAGATCAGAGCCTATGCTAAAGAGAAAGTGAAAAAAACTTTGCCACAAGGATCTCCAAGTGGTAAAGTAGTTTTGCAATATTTTGAAAATTTGTTTTTTCTGTAGAATGAAATCAAGCACATGTTCATAGTGAAACCAAATTTTTCAAAGTATACAGAAGCTGATGAAAGTTATAGAAAGCAGAAGAATATGAAGATTCCCATTTCTGAACAGTGGCAAGAATTCACAGATCTGATGTGAATTTGACAGACAAAGAGCGGGAAAATCACATGAAGAAGCCAGATTTTACTGTTACCTCAGGGTGAAAAATTAGTGTCAAAGAGTATCAGTTGTCAAAGTATATCAGTGAAAACAAAAGTCACTGCTAGTTATTTCTCATCTACTGCAGTCAAATAGTGAAAAACAGAGTTAAAGAGTATCAAAACAAAATGTGAAAGAGGAAGTGTATACTACAAGTTATATTCCACAAGATAATGTCCCAATTGCCATCAATACTTCCAACTAAACAAAAAATCAATTTGAGTAGATAAATTGTTCTATTTTTCTTGTAAAAGAGGATATCTTGCAAACTGTTTTACAGTTGTCCCTCTTCTTATATAATAATTCATATTTTTCTTGAGATATTCTCTCAAACTTTTGAGATATTCTCTCAAACTTTTGAGATATTTTGTAAGCAATTTATTTGTATAAATAATTCATCTTTCGAAGTATTTGGGGTGGAATAAAATTATCAAGACTACTATAGAATTTTTTGCTGAAAACATTGGGATTTTATGTGAGTTAAGTTGAAGCAGCAGGCTGGAAACTGAAGAAAATAGACATCATAACTAATGATCCTCGTGCTGATCAGATGAGTATTGTATCTTCCATTTTTCATTGTTTATTTCTTTAAGTTTCATTCATAAATTTTGTGCTATTTTCCATCTTAAATGAATAACTAGGAAAGGTATTACAGAATCAGTGTAAAAATCTCTCTGTTTTTACTAGTTTTCATGTTTATATTTTCTGCTAATTTCCAGACTTTAGAATTCTTAATTGCTCTTTAGTCTCGTTTGACCTCAATTTCCCTCTTCCTTTTCTGTGATCTAAGGATTCTTAACTGCCCTTAGTCCAGATCATACCACTTCATCAAAATAGCCTTTTTTAAACCCTCTGAAGATCTTCTATCTTGCCCTTAGTATATTTGTTCTTTTGACCTTAGTTTTCTAGTCTTGTTTGCTATAAATTTGACTCCATTGCCCAATGGTTAGGTAGATCTTTCTATGGTTTCCCTTGTAGTCATTTATTCCTACCAACATTCAAAAAATCAAACCAAATTGTCCACTCATAGCTAGCCTAAAACCCATTACAAAACAAAGCTAAATCTTAAGGAGAGATCCCTCTCCAAAACTCAGGAAGGCTAGATCCTGAATTCTAAAAGAGGTTCTTGGTTACCCCTGGTTTTCTTTAACTATAAAACAAAATCCCATGACCTAAGAATTACTAGGGTGATAACATGTTGAAATATTTTTACCTTTTTCTGTGGAAGAGGAAAATATCATATCTTGTATATATGTGCCAAACTGATATGAAGTCAGGGTTTGTTGGTGGTTATTGAATTTTGACTTATATGAACTGTAATATTTTTTTGTGAATGAAATAGAATGATACTACTGAGGACTTATTACCAATTTTTTGTGTGTATTTTCTACTTTACTTGTGTTTCCATATCTCCTTTCTTCCAGTTCCAGTTTGCAAATCATCATACTGTTACGTGTTTTTATTAGTCTCTTAAGCTTGTTATGTGTTTTATCGGTTTTTGTTAGTCTCACAAGTGACCATTCCTAATAAAATCTATATTATAACATGGAAGAGCATCACTCATGATAGTTAATATTCATGATATTTCAATGAGAATCTTATCAGACTAGAAATAGTTTTCACTCAATGGAATATTGTCAAACTGCTACTTTTGTGAATTTCTACTAAATCAGTAGACTTATGTTTTATAGATCTACTGATTCTTCTCTCATCTTACCGTTTCCTCTCCTCATAAGACTACAAACTTGCACCTTCCTACGACATCAAGTTACAATACCCTCATTAGTAGAACTGTGGATTTGACTGAAATCTCTCTTCAGTGAATAATAGTTTATACCATCTTCCAATCCCATAAAACAAAACATTAAAATTTCCTTAGAGTTTAAGATGTGTCTAGTCAGGCGCTTGCTGCAATCCAAGTGCTGATTCTAGCACCAACATCTTTTGGTGTGTCTGCTAGGAGACGAAGGCCTTGTAACGAAGTATTCTCCCGATTCTATTGTTATGAATTGTTGATAATCAGTTCTTGATGGTGAAAAAGAATTGGTGGCCCGAGGAAGACAACAAATTTGTTCACCTGGAGACTCCACGAAGGGGAAGAGGGGTTTCAAGACCTCCTATAAGGAGGAATCAGAGATCTCCAACTGTGACTCTAGTTGCTGAACCAGAGAAAATTATCAAAGATTCTAAAGGAAAAAAAAAAATTAGTTGAAGCCACATCTCAGTTAGTGAAGAAGGTTCAAAAAAAGTACATTCCAAAGAAAAACGTACCTCCATCTACTTTAGAATCTAAAGAGGTTTTAGTTTCAAAAAAATTTGCTGAAAAATCTCAAGTTGAAGCTACCCCTCTAGTAAATAAAGTGGATCTTTTTAGCCTAGGCTCAGCTGAATGTTTTTCTTACTCATCACCTAGTAAATCTAAAATAAGTACTGTTCTAGTCAAAGAAAGAGAAACTAAATTTCTAAGTGTTGATAAGAAATCAGAAGAGTTTGTGCTGACTGAAGGGGAGTTAGAACAAGTATTGTCTATTGCACCTTTTCTTCATAGGGATATTTTGTCTGAAGAAGACTTCAATAATATTTTAACTTTCCTTCAGTCTCATCCTAAATACCAGTCTCTTGTCACCCCTCAGCAAGAATATTTTCCTTTCTCTCCAAATCCAGCTATTGGATCATATTCCTCTCATCCACTTAAAGAGACTGTATATGAAGTTCTTACTTTTAGTTTATCTGATTTCCTTGCTCACCAAAATAAAGTTGAATTAACTCCATCCCCTCAAGAGACAACTTTAGATTCTGATTCTTCTACTGAAGGAGTCAAGAAATCCTCTGTTCATCTTTTTGAAAACCCACTCTATGCAGTTCCAAAGCCTGAAAAGTCAACTCATGACCCCCAATTTTCCGCTATCCTAAATCAAAATCAAAATTCACCAATTGCAATTCTTATTTCTCAAACAACTACATCAATTGTACATCAAGAAACTATGGCTCAGGCTTCCCTTACAAGGATGCAGCAGATAGTGGCTGCGAGATATGCGCCACTTGTTCTTCCTCAACACATGCATGAACTTCCCTAAGGATACTACTTGAAATGTCTTCCAAAATACACTGCGGAGGGAGAAGGAGTTTCTGTTGAAGAACATTTAGTGGCTTTCTATAATTATGTTGACAATCAGAATATTGAACATGAAGATGTTTGGTCAAGACTCTTTGTTCAGAGCTTGGATGGTGAAGCTCGAAAATGGTTTGAAATTTTGGCTCCAAATTCAATTACATGAATTTATGAATTAGATGAGATATTTTGAAGCATTGGGGTAATAGGAAACACTATGTTTATTATCTTATATAATTTGGAACTCAAAAGAAGAAAGAAGATGAGTCATTAGCTAATTTTACTAAGAGTTTTAATAATATTTATCAGAAAATTCCTGAAGAAAATAAACCTACTGAAGCCACAAATATGATAACATTTTCAAATGCTTTAGATTCTGAGTTTTCCTTATGGTTGAGGGCTAAAAAAGTAGATTCACTAACAACTATGTAAGAGGCTGTAATTGGAGTGGAGTCTAATCTCATGGCTTCTAATAAATTAAAAATGGAGGAAGAAAAGGCATCAAAAGACAAAAAGAAGATGAAAGAAGAAAAGCCTTTTTCTTCCAAGTCTCATTCAGTAGAAGAAAAGATCGATCAAATGTCTAATTTCATCAAGTAACTTGCCTCTAAGATGTCAAAATTAGAGGTGGAAAATAAACCAGCTACTAGAGCCAATCAAAACAAAGCTAATAGAAATCAGGCTCCCTTCAAGAGGCCTTTTCAGCCTCAAAAAATCCTACAGTGCCCAAGGAGGAATGCTGATGATCAAAATGTTCAGCCTCCTTTGAATAATTTTGCTAAAGAAGAACAACAAGGAAATGAGGAACAAAATGAAGAAATAAACCATGTGGGAGAAACTTCACAGTCAACACGTTTAAGATTGCATGAATATGAAGAAAGATCAAGAATTTGTTTGTTTTATGATGATATGAATGCTCACATTTATGCACAAAATGATAAAAAATAGCAGGAAGTTCAAAACTGAAATTACCTTTTGAGGTCAAAAGGTACTTTTTAGCAGCCTCAACAAAAATTATATTTAGATAAACAAGCTGCTAAACAAAAGGCCATGGTAAATGAGGTTCCTCCAGCTCAAAATTCTGCTCCAATTGTCAAAATTACAGCAGAAAATAAAAAATTAGTTCCAATTTATTTTAGTTTCAAATCTGAATTGAATAAAATCAAAATTCCAGCTCCTGGAATTATTGAAAAATCATGGATATAAAGAGTCTTTTAAGAGTCTACTGCAACCTCCTCTCGCCCCTGATTCAGTCAACCTTGAGGATGATCATCCCACCATTTATCTAGGTTGTCATGCCCAAGACCAAAATGATGATAACTCACCTCCTTTCTACCTGTCACTCAATATACATGAAAATTTGTTGCATAATTGTCTGCTAGATTCTAGAGCTTCCCACAATCTCATGCCAAAGAAAGTAATGGATGAATTGGGATTACATATCACCAAGAAACACCATGAACTTTACACCTTTAACTCCAAAATTCAAGTGTCTAGGAGTGATTAAGGATTTGGTTGTTCCCCTTACCCAGTTTCCTATGAAGAACTTAGTGATGGACATTATGGTTGCTGAAATTCATTCTAGATTTGGGATGTTACTTTCCAGATCTTGGTCTAAGAAATTGGGAGGTACCCTTCAAATGGACATGTCATATGCTACCATCCCAGTATTTGGAGGGGAATTTAGAAGGCTGTATAGGGAAACTTAAATGGCCTACATCATTAGTGATTAGGAAAATCCATCAAACCATCCCATATATGCTGAAGAAAAGGAATTGGGGTCATCAATTCTACACCTTGTTGCTGATGAAAATGATTTCCAACCTGAATCAAGTGAAAAACAATACTTTCAAAGTGAAAATGAGTAGCATTCAGAAGGAGGATAGATCTGGAAATTGTACTTTTACAGAACTTCTTCAAGAGAAGGATCAAGAGCTGGTGTAATCCTCATTTTTCCTACTCAGCAGAAGGTAACCATATCATACAAACTACAATTTTCTACCACTAACAACACTGCTGAGTATGAAGCACTTGCGCTATGTATGAAGGCAGTGAAATATTTGGGAGAAGAACAACTAATTGCCTTTGGTGATTCAGAGTTGGTGATTAAGTAGGTGAGAAATAAATACCAAGTGAAAATTTCCAAATTGAAGAATTATAGGAATGAAGTCTAGGATTTGATTGAACATTACTTTTAAACATTTAATATAAATTTTGTCACTAGAGAAGAAAATCAAATTGTTGATTCACTAGCTATTGCTGCTAGTAATTTCAAAGTTCCTCTAGATGTCAAGGCAGTCTGGTGCTCAAATAAAAAACAAACCTTCAATTCCTGATAAGATCAAGCACTGGAAAGTATTTGAAAATGACAGGGAGATTCAAAATTTTTTGGAGTCTATAGAAGATTTTGCAGACATACAAATCGATGATGAGTAGGAAATTGATGAAAACCATAATAGCATCCCTTTTAAGAAAAATATGTTTGGGAAAAACATTATAGATCTGAAAAATAGCTGTATTCCTAAGGGTTTGGTTCCTTTAGAAAGCCTGTTTGATAATAATGATGTTTTTCTCAAGCCTGAAAGAAAGGTTGATGGAGAGAGTACAATAGAGTGTAACATTGGTACAAAAGATCATCCAAGATTAGTCAAAGTGTCCAAATTCCTTCCTTTGGAAACCAGAACAAAATATATCAAACTTCTAAAGGAATTTGATGATATTTTTGCATGGTCTTATAGTGAGTTGAAAACTTATGATAAGAGAATAATGGAGCACAATATCACTTTGAAAACAAATGCAAAGCCTGTAGCACAAAAAATCAGATACATCAATCCCATGTTGCTTCCAATCATTGAGAAAGAAATCAAAAAATTGTGGGAAGAAAATATTATTCTGCCTTTGCGATTTTCTAACTGGGTAGCTAATATAGGTACAGTCCGGAAAAATAATGGAGAAATAAGGATTTGTGTTTATTTTCACAACCTGAACTAGTGCTCCTTGAAAGATAACTATCCACTACCCAAGATGGATTATATCTTGCAGAATGTTGTAGGATCCAAAAGACTATCAGTGATTGATGGCTTTTCAGGCTATAATCAGATTTTAGTTGACAGGAAAGACAGAGAAAAGACAACATTTACCACACCTTGGGGCACATTCATGTATAACAAAATGCCATTTGGTTTGATGAATGCAGGTGCAACCTTTTGAAGGGCAATGGATATTGCCTTTGTGGGAGAAAAGGACAGATTTTTTTTCATCTATTTGGATGACATCACAATATATTCAAAATCTGATGAAGACCACGTGAAACATCTGAAGCAAGTTTTTGACAAATGCAGAAAGTTTGGTTTGTCCTTAAACCCCAAAAGGTCGTCTTTTGTTGTCCAAGAAGGTAAGCTATTGGGACATATTGTAACAAAAAATGCATCTATATTGATCCGGGAAGAGTAGAATCTATTCAGAAGATTGGTTTGCCAAGAAATAAGAAGGAATTGTAGTCATTTTTAGGGAAAATCATTTTTCTGAGGCGTTATGTTCCTAACTTTGCAGAGCTGATCAAACATATAAATGTTTTGCTGAAAAAAGATGCAAAATTTAAGTGGCAAGATGAAGCTAAAGATTTCTTTTCAACAATTAAGTCTGCCTTGACTGAAGCACCAGTTTCGATTAGTCCTGATTTTGAAAAGGAGTTTCTGATTTTTTCATATGCTTCAGAAGAAAAAATTGCAGTTGTCTTACTCCGGAAGAATAAGGAGGGTTCAGAGTAACCAATTTCATTTTTCAGTCGTGCTTTAAGGGATGTTGAATTAAAGTACAACTTGACTGAAAAGCAAGCATATGCACTAGTTAAGGCTTTGAAGTCTTTTCGAGTTTACGTGTTGCATTAAAAAATAATTGATTTTGTGCCTGATATCACTTTTAAAGCTGTATTTCTATAGTTAGATATATATGGAAGGAGAGGGCGATGGCTGACCAAGATTCTGGAATTTGATGTTGAGATCAAACCAACTAAATTGATAACGGGTCAGGGCTTGGCTCGCTTGATGGTTGAATCTAACTGCAAATCTTTAAATATGAATGTAGAGGAAATTGAAGGAGAAGATGGAGAAGCTATTTCTAATTATCTTGAAATATTCAATTCATATTGGTACAAGGATATAGTTTACTTCTTGTTAAATTTCAATTGTCCAC